>CM057138.1:373816-625712 GCA_029964075.1 Patiria pectinifera | reverse complement strand
TTTTCTGGACAATAATTCTTTACGGGTTTTCTCCTACGTGAACTCGCTAGACCTTTACTTCCGGGTCTACTGGAAGGTCAAAGTTGGGTAAATTTAAATTACAGACAGAAGCCTCAAAATCAAAACGAACCACATCTTTTCCAAACAGTTCACGTGATGACGATAAAATCTAGATGGAACTTGAACCCTGGTCCGAAGATGTGAAAGAAATTGTGACGTCATCATGACATCACCTGGTATCAAATTACTAGCGGGTTAACATGAAAATTTGAGAGCTTACTTTTAATTAGGCTATAACGGAACAGAGTAGTATTTTAATTTTTTGTTGTTTCAGACATTGCTACTGGCAATATTTTGTTCCAACATGTCCAGGGCGCATACCATTTGACCTTTACTTCCAGTGTAACCGGAAGTGCAATGATAATAAATTTAACTTGAAGACGGAAGCATTTTGCTACAGTTATATAAATTATGCAAATATTTAGTGAGGAATGTCCAACACAAACATTGGCATGATGACATAATTACACGAAAGGGCGCGTAGCAGTACATTCACGCAATGCGTCTCTCCAACTAGGGCTCTCAAAAGTTGTCAAAATGGGACAATCTACTGTTTGTGCACGTAATCTTTATAATCAGCCTAGATATACATGCACCTAGGGCAGTTCAAAACGTACAATGCACTCAAACTTGATCAAATTGTCTACTCAGATTATTTATTTATTTATTTATATCAACCGGATCCAACAGCGGCAAAATCGGCAATTACAGTAGCACCAAATATAATTGCAAACCAATAGTGTCACCAGAGTTACCCTTCACATCTTGCGCTTAACTTTCCAGGTTGTTAACTTGTTGAATGCCTTGTACACGCTGTTCAACGCCATCATTTCCAACTATGACGTCTTAAAGGTAAATATTTCATATGACCCATCAGGTAGTATTAACCAGATGGCACAGGACAATTTTTACTATTTTTCCAAAATGAGATGACCAACAATACCATGACACAAAGCACTTTACCTGCTACTCCCTTAACTTGATTCTACCATCTTAGATCTGTTTTACTATCAGAGTACTTTACAAGCTATGTTTATACAAATGTAGTCTTGCATATTGACTGCTTCGAGTGGCATTATAAAACAGGTCTAGGAGGCTAGTTTGATTATGCCACTCAAAGTAGTCAGTATTAAAATGGAAGGTGCCATAGTCCTTTTAGCCATGTACATGTAGACGGAAAATAGCAAATACTATGTGATGCACACTCTCTGCCACTGAAAAACACAGAATCTGTGGGTGCGGTGATATAATTACAAAAAGTCACTTGCATTATCATTGTCAACATTACTGGGCTGTTCGTAGGCATAGTCATGACAATCACTCAGAGGTTAAGTTGATGCTACCATGGTTACTAGTTCAGGGAAAAACCACGCAAATATGTATGTTCTATTATAATGTCTGAATGCAAATTAACCAGTGTTAAATAATAACATCTTGCCAAGGTTGAAAGCATCGACGATGCCTACATGTTGGTCTCCTGCCTACTGATCCGTAATGGCAGCCATCATGCTGGTATGATCGCCTCCGCTGCATGGCATCTTCTGGAGGGCGTTGATAGTTGATCGTGCCACACAAACTGACAAGATGAGAAACTCAAACTCCGCATCGCTATTCACTCGGGTAAGATCATTGTCTTTGCTTGTGGTCGAGATACTTAAGATTGATAAATCACAAATACATCACAAGTCCAGTCACAAGTACATCACAAGTCCAGTCACAAGTACATCACAAGTCTAGTCACAAGTACATGTACATCACAAGTCCAGTCACAAGTACATCACAAGTCCAGTCACAAGTACATCACAAGTCAAGTCACAAGTACATTACAGTTCCAGTAACAAGTACATGACAAGTCCAGTCACAAGTCCAGTCACAAGTTCAGTCACAAGTACATCACAAGTCTAGTCACAAGTGCATCATCAGCCCAGTCACAAGTACATTACAAGTCTAGTCACAAGAACATCACAAGTCCAGTCAAAAGTACTTCACAAGTCTAGTCACAAGTACATCATGAGTCTAGTCACAAGCACATTACAATTTCAGTCACAAGTACAGTACAAGTCCAGTCACATGTCCAGTTACAAGTCCAGTCACAAGTACATCACAAGTCCCGTCACAAGAACATTATAAGTCTAGTCTCACGTACATCACAAGTCCAGTCACAAGTCCAGTCACAAGTACATCACAAGTACATAACAAGTCCAGGCACAAGTGCATCACAAGTCCAGTCACAAGTACATCATAAGTCCAGTCACAAATGCATTACAAGTCCAGTCACAAGTAAATCACAAGTCCAGTCACAAGTATATCACAAGTCCAGTCACAAGTATATCACAAGTCTAGTCACAAGTACATCAGAAGTCCAGTCACAAGTACGTCATACGTCCAGTCACAAGTAAATCATAAGTCCAGTCACAAGTACATCACAAGTCTAGTCACACATGCATCATAAGTCCAGCCACAAGTACATTACAACTCTAGTCATAGGTACATCACAAGTCCAGTCACAAGTACATCACAAGTCCAGTCACAAGAACATCACAAGTCTAGTGATGTAGTAGGTGGCACTGCTCATGTGGGGACACGGCCTTTTTCTTGTCTCCGTATTTGTCCGTTTTTAAATCCAGTTTTTATGCCTTGTTTTAGTGAAGTTTGTGACTTTTCTCAAGTAAGATGATGTGTCATGTACCCTGTTTCCCTGTGTTGGTGTTTCTTGTTGCATTCTTAACTTTATCATGGAGTGCTAGACGAATTCTGGGTGCAGCCTATACCAACAGTGAAGGTGAGCCTCCGCCATTGATATCATACAGTAGTGAATTCCTGTTGAGTCGCCGTGGTTTTTCGACACGGCCTGATTACGTAATGCCCGAGGTATGCATGGACACACCCAAAGTGCATAAACGTGGGAGTAAAGGTGGTGTGAGGAACAGACTTAAAAAATCGAGATTTAGAACTCCACTTCCAACAATTATCCACGGCAATGTTCAGAGCATACGAAACAAAACTGATGAACTCAGAGCCTGCCAACAGTTCCTCTCAGAATACCGTGATTCCAGTTTGATATGTTTGACTGAAACGTGGCTAACTGAGAATGACCCAGACACCTTGCTGACTTGGATGGATACACGCTGTTGAGGATGGACTGAAACAAGGATTCAGGAAAAACTAAAGGTGGAGGGGTTTGTGCATTTATTAACGAAAATACTGCTCACAGCACACATCACTGTCAAGCAAAGTAGTTGTACGAAGGATATTGAACTCCTTAGTATTTATCTCCGGCCATTTTATCTGCCACGGAAATAAATCAAGTTATGCTGTTCGTGGTGTACATTCCCCTCGGCAGACGCCAAGATAGCAGCCAATACAATTCAAGACCTTGTTTCTGAAGCTGAGACGGTCTCACCTGATGCTGCCAAAATTATTATTGGCCACTTCAATTCATGCAGTTTAGCGGAATGTATGCCCACATACCACCAGCATGTAAACTGTCCCACCCGTAATGATGCCTGTTTGGACCTATGCTACAGCAACATTCCCGGGGCATACCGAGCAAGATCATTACCCGGTCTGGGCAACTCTGACCACAACATGATCCAGCTAATTCCTGTGTATCGACCCCGAGGACAGAGGGAACCTGTGAAGAAAGTCCAAGTCAAGTCCTGACAAGTCAAGCTGTGAGACGCTACAGGGTGTTTTACCTGTACAGACTGGAACGTGTTCATTGATGTTTCAGAGGATCTAGATGAAGCTGTCGATTTTATATCTGAATACGTCGCTTCTGTGAAGACTTGCTGATTCCCAAAAAGACAGTGAAAATTTTCTCAAACAATAAACCATGGGTCACGAAGGAGCTTAAAGGATTGTTAAATGAAAAAAAGATCGTGTTTCATTCTGGAACCAGAGAGGAACGGAAAGAGGTTCAGAAAAGACTGAAACAAGAAATCAAAAACTGTAAACTGGCTTATAAGAACAAAATTGAAGGTTATTTTCAAACAAATGACAGCAGGAAGACTTGGCAGGGTTTGCAAACCATTACAGGGTATAAACCAAAGAAAAACAGAATCACTGTAGATGATGAAGTTGATTATGCCCATATTCTGAATTGTTTTTAAAGTAGGTTTGATAAGCATGCTTTCAGTGTTCAAAAGTATGAAGTTATTGAGCATGTTCGAAGCTCCTCCAATGAAAATATCCATATTGGAGTTGATGAAGTAAAATCTCTTTTTGCGAAACTGAACTCACCTAAAGCAAATGGGCCTGATTTAGTCACATGTAAGGTGCTGAAGGTATGTGCTGACCAGTTAGCAATCCCATATCAAACATTGTTTCAAAAATCGTTAAGTCATGTGTCAGTTCCGACTTTGTGGAAGAGGTCTGTTATTGTGCCCGTTCCAAAAAAATCTCACCCAAAAGAAATGAATGATCTGCGTCCCGTGGCCCTTACCTCGGCACCTATGAAATGTCTTGAAAAAATAATAATGAAGAGATTATTGCCACAGGTTAATTATTGCCACAGGTTAATTACATTGTTGAATGGTATTTATGAGCACTTGGAGAAAGCAGGAGCCTATGTACGAATACTTTTCGTAGATTTTTCGAGTGCCTTTAATACCATTCAACCGCATCTTCTGGCCCAGAAATTAACTAGTCTCAATGTCAACCCTAGACTTATCTTATGGATTTATGATTTTTTTTGTCAAACAGAGGACAACAGGTTAAACTGAACTCAACTACTTCATCTCTCCAGTACACTAATACTGGTGCTCCACAGGGGTGTGTTCTCTCACCCATGTTGTACACCTTGTACACAAATGAGTGTAAATCACACCACCCATCGCATGAGCTGATTAAGTATGCTGATGATACTGCTTTAGTTGGATACTTAGATGGAAGTCGTGAATCAGTAAATGGTTACATGGAGGAAGTTTCACGGTTCACTCAGTGGTGTGACGAAAACTACTTGGAAGTTAATGCCAAAAAAACCAAAGAAATGGTGATCGATTTTAGAAAAAAGGAAACGCACACCCCATCACTCTTCATCAAAGGTGAACGAATTGAAACTATATCTGCTTACAAATACCTGGGGATTGAAATCGACAATCAGCTTAAATTTGACACCTGTGCTAAGGCAAAATTCTGTAAATTACGACAACGCCTGTTTTTCCTTCGGAAGCTTAACTCTTTTGATGTTGATCGTACAGTTCTGCAAATGTTTTACAAATCAGTATTACAGAGTATTCTTACTTTTTGTCTTATTTGTGTGTTTGGAAATGTGAGGACCCAGGATCACATTATGTTGGATAAAATAGTTAAACAAGCTAGCAGGATTATTGGCCATCAACAGGAACTACTGATTGACTTATTCAAGTCTAACATGTGCAATAAATTACAACTAATTATGTCTGACAGGTGCCATCCGCTGCATACAAAGTTTGTCCATAACTCCCGAAGTAACCGTCTTCTACAACGGAGTATGAGAACTACGTGATATGGCAGCTCATTTGTTCCAGCAGCTATCAGGTGGTACAATGAGCAGTTGGAACGCTGAGCTGCTGTATTGCAACCCTTGTCCTCCGTTGACGAAGTTCGTTTGACGAAGTTCGTTTTCTTTTGTTAAACAAATAGGAATAATACAGTACAGGTACTGGGACGGGATGGGTTTGCGGTGGCGCTGTGTGGATGGGTCTCTTTGTGAATGTGTGTGGTTCTGGGGGGCCAGGGGCTCAGCATTTTCGAGCGGTGTGCTCTGCCTGTCGTCGGGAGAACGAACGTTTTCCTGACGACGGGCGAAGCATGCTGTTCGGGGCGTTGGGTCCCTCCGGTTCTTTTTCGGAGCCACACATGCTCGCGGGGGAGATTTGTTCACGTGGTGCTACCGCGGACTTAACTTGTCTTAGTATCTTTCCACCATGCAAACCTTCTAATCTCACAGTACAGGTACACAGTAAATTGACATATCTTACTTGCCTACGGACAGATGTTATAAGTTAATATAAGTTATAAGTTTTAATGTTTGTATTTTTGTATTTGTGTAGTTTTTACATTCATGCTTTTTATGTGTTTTAAACCAAATAACGTGTAAAAAGGCCATGGAATTTCCCGCACTGGGATAATAAAGTTTTATTGTATTGTATTGTATTGTATTGTTGTAGTCACAAGTACGTCACAAGTTTAGTCACACGTACATCACAAGTCCAGCCACAAGTACATTACAAGTCTATAGTCACAAGTACATCACAAGTCCAGTCACAGGTACATCACAAGTCCAGTCACAAGAACATCACAAGTCTAGTCACAAGTGCATCATAAGCCCAGTCACAAGTACATCACTAGTCTGTTCACAAGTACATCGCAAGTCTGGTGGCAAGTACATCACAAGTCCAGTCACAAGTACATCACAAGTCCAGTCACAAGTATATCACAAGTCTAGTCACAAGTACATCACAAGTCTAGTCACAAGTACATCACAAGTCTAGTCACAAGTAAATCCCAAGTCCAGTCACAAGTATATCACAAGTCCAGTCACAAGTACATTACAATTCTGGTGGCCAGTACATCACAAGTCAAGTCCAAGTACATCACAAGTTTAGTCACAAGTAAATCACAAGTCCAGTCACAAGTTCATCACAAGTCTGGTGGCAAGTACATCACAAGTCCAGTCACAAGTACATCACACAAGTCCAGTCACAAGTAAATCACAAGTCCAGTCACAAGTATATCACAAGTCCAGTCACAAGTATATCACAGTTCTAGTCACAAGTACATCACAAGTCCAGTCACAAGTATATCACAAGTCTAGTCACAAGTACATCACAAGTCTAGTCACAAGTACATCGCAGGTGGGGACACGTGTGGTCTAGTGGAGCACAGGATTCATGATCGAGAGGTTGTGGGTTCGAACCCCACCGTGGCCATGCGTGTTGTGCCCTTGAGTAAGGCACTTCATCTAAATTACTCCTCTCAACCCAGGTTTAAATGGGTACCAGCATTGTTCAATGCTGGAAAGGTAACAGACTCGCTGTGGAGGAGGTGTGGCGATCGATCCCCCACAGCAGCATATGAGTCTGGCCCAATCGCTATGAAAGAGAGATGGGCACTCCGTTCCTGTGAATACAGGTTCGTCCCCTTTACTTTTTACATCACAGGTCCAGTCACAAGCATATATCACAAGTCTAGTCACAAGTACATCACAAGTATTGTACTTTAATATAGCTCTATGAGAACATCAGAGTTTAGCCGCAAAGGATCGATACCCAAGTAGGAAAATTACAATAAAAATAGAAAAACAACCCTTAGTACAGCTAGTCGGACTGCCTGTGAAATTTTTCTCTCTGGTATTACATGCTGTCATTGTGAAGAACACAATAAAAGAAGGCCATTTCTAAATAGTGTGTCAAATGACATATTTTTTGGAAGTTTTCGTAAGTAGTTGGTTTGTGATCAGACTAGTCTGTGAATGGGTGTGCACAAGCGTTGACATGACTCATTCAGCGGTTTAGTGTGCAACATTGCAAAGCTTCAATCAGCTGAATGAGAACAAACGTGTCTCGGCAACTTTTGAATAGAAATTGAGATCCTAGAATATTGCTTCCTCTGAAAACACAGCATTCACATATCTTTAACTTCATTTGGGGTAGTTGTTAAGCACCCATCTTTAGATTTTGAGCACTTTTGTTGCTTCAAATGAGAAAAAAATCACAAATGACAAATGATCTACCCTTCCTTCAATTTTCACTGCTGCAAATTCTCAAGTCCATCATATTTCAAAGGAAACATGAGATAACTGTTTCACCCAATCTCTTATCTTTTTCCTTTCTTTTATTTCAGGGCAAAGGTGAAAGCCTGACGTACTGGCTCGAGGGACCTGATCCAAGCTACAAGATCGACCAAATCAAGCCACCCAAACAAAACTTGTAAACAACCAGAATATTATCCCAACATTATCTGCAACGCATTTGGATCAGCATTTTTTTGTAAAGAGGTAAAAAGCATAATCAGCTATTATACCACAGCGTTTGTAGGTCTATTTGAAAAATCTAACAACAAATTCAAATTAACACACAATTGTGTGTTCACGAACAGATTTGTTGTTCGTGATTACAGCTTTCATTTAGCAACTTGAAGAAACAGATTCAGGAAAAAAAAGGTTTAGGCCTCATCACACTTGTACAATAACTAACTTTGATCAAGTCACCTATTTTTTTTTTTTTTTTTTAACAAAGACTGAAGTATTTTGTAGTCGCCTTTTAATCTACTACCATGTGGAAGTTGTAACAAAAATTCCGTCATCAAACAAACAGACTGTGATTTCATAACTATACTGTTGAGAGTCACATATTTGGTATTAAATTGTATTCAAACTAGTGATGTGTTTAAAAAAATATTCTTTGTCTGTACCATCCAAGCTTGGGAAAAAATAGCAAAGTGGTACTGCTTTGTTTGTTTGAGTTCTCATATGGTGTTACATCATTTGACTTGGTGCCCTATCATTTGCGTTGGTGCCCTTGTGCTTAGTGCTAAATATTTGAGGTGGTGCAGCACTAAAGGGCACTGTTGTAGCTACAGAAAGTTCTAAAGAAAAAAAGAAATTGACTCAACAGATCAAAATTGATGCACAACGATTTTTTATGGCTGAATGGACAATAATGCAAGTGGGGGATTTTTGTTTTCTTTTTATTTTCTGATTGAGTGATATTAATAATCTTTGATAGTCACTACTTATGTTTTAAGGAAATTGTATTAAAAATATGGAGTAAGGTCTAAGGCATGTTTAAAGTAAAACCAATGGGCTTGTTTCATTGTTTTTGTCATGTAATGCTGCGGCCGGGTGAGGTTGGGTAGAGGGCGCTATTCAGGACTTTCTTTTGTCACCTTGCAAGATGTAATGATGCCAAGTCACTATCAATTTATATTTCCCGGATTCGTTTGAATCAAAGATATATAACCAGGCATCCTATCCTATCTACAAAGATGGGACTAATAAGGGAGCAAAGACACTTCTTCTTCAGTAAAACAATAATTTATTCTTAAAAACTCCAAGAGTTCTCTGAACCAATTTGACATCTGTATTTATAGGACTCAGCTATCATTGCTTGTTCATCTGTCATCCGATACGAATACCGCAAAATCTTTGTTTGTATACACGTTATCCGATGCAAACTGGTTAACCTATTTTTTGTTTAACCTTGTTCCACTCGAATTTGCAGGATAGCTAATAATGAATACAAGTAAATCTCTCAATCAGTATCAAACATTTTTTCCAAAATTGACAGTATTCCAATTTCTTGACCAGGTGATGGTAGATCTACCAGCTCACTTCACATCAGAGAGCTTTCTTGAGAAGCACTATAGAAGCACTATAAGGCCCGGGAGGACTGCTTCTCACGGCTAGAACAGACTCGGACCAGAGCTCTCTTGAGAAGCACTGTATGGCCCAGAAGAAGGACCGCACCAAGTACATCACTATACCTTGCTGATACTTCACAGGGATGGTACAGACTCAGACCAGAGCTCCCTTGAGAAGCACTATACAGCCCAGGAGAAGGACCGCACCAAGTACATCACTACCTTGCTGATGCTTCACAGGGATGGTACAGACTCAGACCAGAGCTCCCTTGAGAAGCACTATACAGCCCAGGAGAAGGACTGCATCAAGTACCTCGATCACTACCTTGCTGGTGCTTCACAGGGATGGAACATAAGTACTGCAAAGTAAGACTTTTTCATATTTGAAGAGAAACTGAACTGTATTTTAAAACGATTGAGGGAGTAACAGCAAAACATCTTTCTTGCCCGATTTTTATGCTCAGCACAATAAAACTAAGATAGAAAAAAGTGGAAAATCTGTCAAAAGCAGGATTCATCACACTGATAATTACCCGGCTCGGGTAATTATCAGCACCCAGACTCTAAGCGGTATTAAACGAGTGATAAAAACCTCCGGAGCACACATTTATTCCCTTATTTAAATCATTTAGACACACATGCATTCACAGGTAACTTCACACGATATAAAAACACTTCAACCTAAAATAGTCATTCATAAATACCTAAGACAGTTTACGCATTCCTATTGGTCGAGAGCCCGTCACGTGGCCGGTCTTTAACGGATGATAAAGACATGGCTAGCTGGTCTTAAACACTTTTCCAGTGTCACAATAAAATGTGGACTCCTAAAAATCCAGTGCCTCTTATCGTTTCATTGGTTGAACGTTCACAATCCTCACGTAGGCATGCGCAACACTACCAGGGAGTCAGAATTTTAAAGTTCTAAATTCAAAACGCAACGCGCCAGGTGCGTTCTGCGCGACATCGCGCAGAACATGATACGCGTCAATCTCCATAAAAGGGTTGTTTACATCTTACTCGCCAGCTGAACACTCCATTATTTTGCAAGAGGGATGTTTCAAAAAGCATAAAGTGAATTTGTTGAACAAAACCGGG
Organism: Patiria pectinifera; assembly: GCA_029964075.1. Lineage (NCBI taxonomy): Eukaryota > Metazoa > Echinodermata > Asteroidea > Valvatida > Asterinidae > Patiria > Patiria pectinifera. Next base: position 615,209 of record CM057138.1, on the reverse strand, counting down.
ATGTTTTGAATGAATTATATGATTTTTTCTTACCGAAAAGGCTTGGGTAATTATCAGCACCCAGACTCTAAGTGGTCTTAAACAGAGTGATAAAAACCTCCGAAGCACACATTTATTCCCTTATTAATATCAACATCAGCATCAACTTAACATTGCTAAAAAGTGACTAACAATTAGGACTGTAAATTATAAAGACACCAGGGAATGCAACTATTCTTTAGTCTGTTCGTTTTACAGAAAGGCAGGCTGAACTGTCTTTGGTTCCTTAATGCATACGAAACAGGCTGGTGTTTTTCGAGCAAATGATTCAGCCTATGGTTAGGATTTGACATTTCAGCGAATAACTGCTCACACAGTGACTTCCTGCGGGCACACAGACTTTGAATATCTACCTGCTCCATTGCCTTTGCATAAGACTTACCAGGGATAATAATTCTCAAAGCTCTTCGTTGAATGGATTCCAACAAATTGGACTGTTCCTTAGTTAAGCTGCTATGGTAAACCTGGCATGCATAATCAAGTATGGATCTAATACAAGCAAAATAGTATTTGCAGAGGTCCAGCTGGTTAAGACCTGCCCTACGAAGTTGCACTAACAAATAAAGTCTCTGAGCAGCTTTCGTATACACAGCATTAACATGAGTTTCCCATCGTAAATCATCACTGATGTTCAACCCTAACAGTTTCATTTGTTTCACACGATCAATGTTATGATCATCAATGTTTATGCTTGGAATTAACGGCACATGTTTACGGAAACTGATAACCATTTCTTTAGTTTTATTTGGATTAATCCGCATGTCATTATGTGAGGACCAATCAAACACCTCCTGCACCGACTCCTGCATTTTGGATTCATCTGGCGATGTCTCTATTTCATACAATGTTGTATCATCAACATATTTGACTGTGGGCAGGGAGGGTTGAAGATCTCCAATCATCATGATGAAAAGCAATGGCCCAAGTTTTGTTCCCTGTGGGACTCCACCATTGATGACAGTCCACTGCGATTTACAGGTGCCGATCTTAACACGCTGCATTCTGTGTCGCAGAAACTCTGTAAACCAGTTGACAATGACTTGATCAACATGAAGAGATTTCAGTTTATCGATGAGAATCACATGGTTGATCCTATGAAATGCCTTGCTGGAGTCGAGGAAAAGGACACGCACCATGTTCTTGGCTTGATCTGTGGCAGAGTACCAGTTGTGCAACAGGTCAATGAGAGCGCAAGTAGTTGATGAGCCCGGGACGTTACCAAATTGGACTGGATCTAACTGCGGCTGGTACTGCTCCCACAGCCATTTAAACACAAATCCCTCAAAAATCTTCACTAGCACGGCGGTTAGGGATATTGGACGCAAGTCATTCTCTACTGAAGCAGGTGGAGTCGTTTTCGGGATGGCGATAACACCAGCAGCCTTCCAGATGCTTGGTAGAGTTGCTTGGGCCACCCAAGCATTAAAGATGGAGCAGACGGGTCTGGCCAACATGGATGCGTGATCTTTCAAGATCCAATTGGGAATCTGATCTGGACCAGGTGCCTTGTGTGTTCTCACCGACTTCAGTGCTTTCTCAACCGCCGAACTTGTGAGGACGTACTTGGTAGGAATTAAATCTTCACTGTGAGACTCTGCTTCTAGCAGAGGTAGGTCGGATGAGATGGATGCAAAGAAAGAATTCACAAATTCGGCAAATTCTTCCTGATCACCATGCGCAACATTGTCGACAAGGTTTTTCAATGGTTATAGTCGTGTTTCTCACCTTTGAGTGACTTTACTTCGTTCCACCAATTTCTGCTTTGTTTAAGGTCCAGAAGATCAACTTTTGCCTGAAAGTACTGTTTCCGAATCGACTTCCTTAACCTGTTCACTTTGTTTCTGTAGTACCTAGGAAAGATTTCCATATACGAAGTTCACTCAACACTCTGTGTACAAACCCTATGAGAGTGGACTGAAAAATTTTAAGTGTTTTCTAAGAAAATGCTTGTATTTTCTCACTGCTCAAATTGACTTTGATGACATGAAATTGCTATCTGTGGACTTGTTAGTCAATACAGAGGAAAATTAGTGAACTTCGCATATGGTAATCTTGCCAGTACCTATACAGGGGCTGGTGTCCTCCGTGCCAAGCACGCTGTCTCTTTTTTATCAAATCCCTAAAACGATCTGTGACCCAAGGTTTTTCACTTTCTACTCTGGTGACTTGCTTCCACTGGAAGTGCCGGTCTACAAGGGATACGATGGTTGTTTCAAACTGGTCATATTTATCTGAGCAAGGGATACACTGGTACAATGGAGTCCAGTCCACCTCCTGCAACTCATCTTTGAATGCTGCTTTTGCACGTGGGAGAAAGCGTCTAATAACCCGTGAATGTTTTTTGGCAGGTTGCATTGCAAACGACGGCTTGGATTGACAAACCACCACTTGATGATCAGACAGACCAAGCGCTGGTTCAATTGTTGGTTCATAGTACACATCACTCATGTTAGTGTATATCAGGTCCAGGCGCGCATTGTTCGTGTTGCCCCTTTAACGATTTGCTTCAATTTGTAGTTGCGTTTGAGGATTGCATCTAGCATTCGGTTAAAGTCACCTGTTAAAATAATTCCCGCAGATGGGTGCAAGCTCATAACACTGTCTAGCGAGGTGTATGTGCTCCAGCATATATGATTATGCTTGTCTTTGACGTTATGGGGCTGATAAAAAGCTCCAAACACAATGGGATTAAACTGCCGCGGAAGACGTTGGGGCTGCAATTTAAGCCAGACAGACTCGACGTTCTTCTCAGCTAAATTCCTGAGCACCGAGAATGGAATGTTGGCATGTACATAGCACACAATCCCTCCACCTGATGTATGGTCTCTGTTATGTCTTATTGGGGGGGTGATAGTGATCTAACAACAGGACGCTATCAGGAACACTGGTAGGACACCATGATTCTGTTATGCAACACACATCGACTTTATGTTCAGTTAGTGTTACACTTAACTCATCAAGTTTTGGAATCAAAGATCTGGCGTTCGTATTCATCAGGGTAGGTATATTAAGTTTATTGGTTTTAATTGCCACCAAGTTACTCACGCAGACACCCGGCTGTTGCTTTCGAGGCCGCATATTTCTACAGTTAACCACGACTCTGATGGGGCGTTGGCGAGTAATTCCAGCCCTGGTACCCCGCTTGATATATTTATTGCATAGACCATGCAACTTCAGCGTAGACCACACTTTCGCTGGTAATCTGCCTACTGCTCCAGTCTGTTTCATCATGGTTCCAATGCTGAGTAACTGTTGTGCGGTGTAGCGTAACATGGTGGTGCAACGTGACTTGCCCAAATGTCGACACAGTCACATTATCCAAAACCTCCAACAATTTGCTGTATTGCAATGTCTTAAAAACTCACTAATTATCACACAACATATGACAAAGGCACAATACGACAAAACGAGACGTAACACGCAAAAAAAACGGAATTTTTGCGGAGCAAAAACGAGAGGGTGCTGCCACACAGCGCACCACTAGACACTAGACATTACCAGTCTAGTCACAAGTCCAGTCAAAAGTACTTCACAAGTACATTACAAGTCCAGTCGCATGTCCAGTCACAAGTCCAGTCACAAGTCCAGTCACAAGTATAACACAAGTCTAGTCACAAGTACATCACAAGTCCATTCACCAGTACATCATAAGTCCAGTCACAAGTACGTCATAAGTCCAGTCACAAGTACATCACAAGTCTAGTCACACATGCATCATAAGCCCAGTCACAAGTACATCACAAGTCTAGTCACAAGTACGTCACAACTCTAGTCATAGGTACATCACAAGTCCAATCACAAGAACATCACAAGTCTAGTCACAAGTACGTCACATGTTTAGTCACAGGTACATCACAAGTCCAGCCACAAGTACATTACAAGTCTATAGTCACAAGTACATCGCAAGTCCAGTCACAGGTACATCACAAATCCAGTCACAAGAACATCACAAGTCTAGTCACAAGTGCATCATAAGCCCAGTCACAAGAACATCACTAGTCTGTTCACAAGTACATCGCAAGTCTGGTGGCAAATACATCACAAGTTGAGTCCAAGTACATCACAAGTTTAGTCACAAGTAAATCACAAGTCCAGTCACAAGTACATCACAAGTCTGGTGGCAAGTACATCACAAGTTTAGTCACAAGTATATCACAAGTCCAGTCACAAGTATATCACAAGTCCAGTCACAAGTATATCACAAGTCCAGTCACAAGTTCATCACAAGTCTGGTGGCAAGTACATCACAAGTCCAGTCACAAGTACATCACAAGTCCAGTCACATGTGAATCACAAGTCCAGTCACAAGTATATCACAAGTCCAGTCACAAGTAAATCACAAGTCTAGTCACAAGTACATCACAAGTCCAGTCACAAGTATTTCACAAGTCTAGTCACAAGTACATCACAAGTCTAGTCACAAGTACATCACAGGTCCAGTCGCAAGCATATATCACAAGTCTAGTCACAAGTACATCACAAGTATTGTACTTTAATATAGCTCTATGAGAACATCAGAGTCCAGCCGCAAAGGATCGATACCCAAGTAGGAAAATTACAATAAAAATAAAAAAACAACCCTTAGTACAGCTAGTCGGACTGCCTGTGAAATTATTCTCTCTGGCATTACATGCTGTCATTGTGAAGAACACAATAAAAGAAGGCCATTTCTAAATAGTGTGTCAAATGACACATTTTTTGGAAGTTTCGTTAGTAGTTGGTTTGTGATCGGACTAATCTGTGAATGGGTGTGCACAAGTGTTGACATGACTCATTCAGCGGTTTAGTGTGCAACATTGCAAAGCTTCAATCAGCTGAATGAGAACAAATGTGTCTCGGCAACTTTTGAATAGAAATTGAGATCCTAGAATATTGTTTCCTCTGAAAAACACAGCATTCACATATCTTTAACTTCATTTGAGGTAGTTGTTAAGCACCCATCTTTAGATTTTGAGCACTTTTGTTGCTTCAAATGGGGAAAAAATCACAAATGACAAATGATCTACCCTTCCTTCAATTTTCACTGCTGCAAATTCTCAAGTCCATCATATTTCAAAGGAAACATGAGATAACTGTTTCAACCAATCTCTTATCTTTTTCCTTTCTTTTATTTCAGGGCAAAGGTGAAAGCCTGACGTACTGGCTCGAGGGACACGATCCAAGCTACAAGATCGACCAAATCAAGCCACCCAAACAAAACTTGTAAACAACCAGAATATTATCCCAACATTATCTGCAACGCATTTGGATCAGCAATATTTTGTAAAGAGGTAAAAAGCATAATCAGCTATTATACTACAACGTTTGTAGGTCTATTTGAAAAACCTAACAACAAATTCAAATTTACACACAATTGTGTGTTCACCAACAGATTTGTTGTTCGCGATTACAGCTTTCGTTTAGCAACTTTAAGAAAAAGATTCAGGAAAAAAAAGGTTTAGGCCTCATCACACTTGTACAATAACTAACTTTGATCAAGTCACCTATTTTTTTATTTTTTTTTAACAAACACTGAAGTATTTTGTAGTCGCCTTTTAATCTACTACCATGTAGAAGTTGTAACAAAAATTCCGTCATCAAACAAACAGACTGTGAGTTCATAACTATACTGTTGAGAGTCACTAATTTGGTATTAAATTGTATTCAAACTAGTGATGCGTTTAAGAAAATATTCTTTGTCTGTACCATCCAAGCTTGGGAAAAAATAGCAAAGTGGTACTGCTTTGTTTGTTTGAGTTCTCATATGGTGTTACATCATTTGACTTGGTGCCCTATCATTTGCCTTGGTGCCCCTGTGCTCCTTAGTGCTAAATATTTGAGGTGGTTCAGCACTAAAGGGCACTGTTGTAGCTACAGAAAATTTTAAAGAAAAAAAGAAATTGACTCAACAGATCAAAATTGACACACAACGATTTTTTATGGCTGAATGGACAATAATGCAAGTGGAGGATTTTTGGTGTTTTTTAATTTTCAGATTGAGTGATATTAATAACCTTTGATAGTCACTTCTTATGTTTTAAGGAAATTGTATAAAAAATATGGAGTAAGGTCTAAGGCATGTTAAAACCAATGGGCTTGTTTCATTGTTTTTGTCATGTAAGTCTGCGGCCGGGTGAGGTGGGGTAGAGGGCGCTATTCAGGACTTTCTTCTGTCACCTTGCAAGATGTAATAGTCACTATAAATTTATATTTCCCGGATTCGTTTGTATCAAAGATATATAACTAGGCATCCTATCCTATCTACAAGGATGGAACTAATAAGGGAGCAAAGACACTTCTTCTTCAGTGAAACAATAATCTATTCTTAAAAACTCCAAGAGTTCTCTGAACCAATTTGACATCTGTATTTATAGGACTCAGCTATCATTGCTTGTTCATCTGGCATCTGCTACGAATACTGCAAAATCTTTGTTTGTATACACGTTATCCGATGCAAACTGGTTAACCTATTTTTTATTTAACCTTGTTCCACTCGAATTTGCAGGATAGCTAATAATGAATACAAGTAAATGTCTCAATCAGTATCAAACATTTTTTCCCAAATTGACAGTATTCCAATTTCTTGACCAGGTGATGGCAGATCTACCAGCTCACTTCACATCAGAGAGCTCTCTTGAGAAGCACTATAGAAGCACTATAAGGCCCAGGAGAAGGACTGCTTTTCACGGCTAGAACAGACTCGGACCAGAGCTCTCTTGAGAAGCACTGTACGGCCCAGGAGAAGGACCGCACCAAGTACATCACTACCTTGCTGATGCTTCACAGGGATGGTACAGACTCAGACCAGAGCTCCCTTGAGAAGCACTATACAGCCCAGGAGAAGGACTGCATCAAGTACATCGATCACTTCCTTGCTGGTGCTTCACAGAGATGGAACAGACTCGAAGTACTGCAAAGTAAGACTTTTTCATATTTGAAGAGAAAATGCTCTAACTGTACTTTAAAACGGTTGAGGGAGTAACAGCAAAAGGTCTTTCTTGCCCGATTTTTATGCTCAACACAATAAAACTAAGACAGAAAAAAGTGGAAAATCTGTCAAAAGCAGGATTCATCACACTGAATGTTTTTGGGGACTTTTTGATCGGGTACGACCCGATCACCTTTTTGAAATGGTAATAATTATTCTGTGTGTTTTTTTGCTGGACAATAATTCTTTACGGGTTTTCTCCTAAACCTACGTGAACTCGCTCGACCTTTACTTCCGGGTCTACTGGAAGGTCAAAGTTGGGTGAATTTAAATTACAGACAGAAGCCTCAAAATCAAAACGAACCACATCTTTTCCAAACAGTTCACGTGATGACGATAAAACCTACATGTAGATGGAATTTGAACCCTGGTCCGAAGATGTAAAAGAAATTGTGATGTCATCATGACATCACCTGGTATCAAATTACAAGCTTACTTTTAATTAGGCTATAACTTTATGCTGGAACTTTTAATTAGGCTATAACTTTATAATGGAACAGTCTAATTTTTTGTTGTTTCAGACAGTGCTACTGGCAATATTTTGTTCCAGCATGTCCAGGGCGCATGCCATTTGACCTTTACTTCCAGTGTAACCGGAAGTGCAATGATAATAAATTTAACTTGAAGACGGAAGCATTTTGCTAAAGTTATATAAATTATGCAAATATTTAGTGAGGAATGTCCAACACAAACATTGGCATGATGACATATTTACACGGAAGGGCGCGTACCAGTACATTCACGCAATGTGTCTCTCCAACTAGGGCTCTCAAAAGTTGTCAAAAAGGGACAATGTACTGTTTGTGCACGTAATCTTTATAATCAGCCTAGATATACATGCACCTAGGGCAGTTCAAAACGTACAATGCACTCAAACTTGATCAAATTGTCTACTCAGATTATTTATTTATTTATTTATTTCAACCGGATCCAACAGCGGCCAAATCGCCAATTACAGTAGCACCAAAAATAATTGCAAACCAATAGTATCACCAGAGTTACCCTTTACATCTTGCGCTTAACTTTCCAGGTTGTTAACTTGTTGAATGCCTTGTACACGCTGTTCAACGCCATCATTTCCAACTATGACGTCTAAAAGGTAAATATTTCATATGACCCAGCAGATTGTTTTAACCAGTTTGTGCTGGACTATTTTGACATTGACCAGACCAAGACTTGGGATTGTTTTCATGAATCTGGATGCCAGATGGCTTCAGGCTGTCATCTACGGGTAGCTCCCTGCAAGCGGGCCACTGACAGACATTTTGGGCCTCGCTTGTTGTGTGTTTATCCATCATCCATTCCGATTACGGCAAAACCTTGCGTGTATACACGTTTTCTGATGTGAACTGGTTAAGCCAAACGTGCCATATCACAGGAAGTTATTTTAAAGGGTACTTGCAATAGATTATACTTAATACACTTATCCAAGTTCATTTATTATGGTTAATATGCAAACATGAAATGATCAACAATACATTGACAGAAAGCACTTAACCCGTTACCCCTTAACTTGATTCTACCATCTTAGATCTGTTTTACTATCACAGTACTTTACAAGCTATGCTTATACAAATGTAGTCTTGCATATTCACTGCTTCAAGTGACATTATAAAACAGGTCTAGGAGGCTAGTTTGATTATGCCACTCAAAGTAGTCAGTATTAAAATGGAAGGTGCCATAGTCCTTTTAGCCATGTACATGTAGACGGAAAATAGCAAATACTATGTGGTGCACACTCTCGGCCACTGGAAAACACAGAATCTGTGGGTGCGGTGATATAATTACAAAAAGTCACTTGCATTATCATTGTCAACATTACTCGGCTGTTCGCAGGCGTAGTCATGACAATCACTCAGAGGTTAAGTTGATGCTACCATGGTTACTAGTTCAGGGAAAAACCACGCAAATATGTATGTTCTATTATAATGTCTGAAAGCAAAATTAACCAGTGTTAAATAATAACATCTTGCCAAGGTTGAAAGCATCGACGATGCCTACATGTTGGTCTCCTGCCTACTGATCCGTAATGGCAGCCGTCATGCTGGTATGATTGCCTCCGCTGCATGGCATCTCCTGGAGGGCGTTGATAGTTGATAATGCCACACAAACTGACAAAATGAGAAACTCAAACTCCGCATCGGTATTCACGCAGGTAAGATCATTGTCTTTGCTTGTGGTCGAGATTCTTAAGATTGATGAATCACAAATACATCACAAGTCCAGTCACAAGTACATCACAAGTCCAGTCACAAGTACATCACAAGTCTAGTCACAAGTACATCATAAGTCTAGTCACAAGTACATTACAGTTCCAGTAACAAGTACATTACAAGTCCAGTCACAAGTCCAGTCACAAGTCCAGTAACAACTACATCACAAGTCTAGTCACAAGTGCATCATAAGCCCAGTCACAAGTACATTACAAGTCTAGTAACAAGTACATCACAAATCCAGTCAAAAGTACTTCACAAGTCTAGTCACAAGTACATCGTAAGTCCAGTCACAAGTACATCATTAGTCTAGTCACAAGCACATTACAATTTCAGTCACAAGTACATTACAAGTCCAGTCACAAGTCCAGTCACAGGTACATCACAAGTACATTACAAGTCCAGTCACAAGTACATCACAAGTCTAGTCACACGTACATCACAAGTCCAGTCACAAGTTCATTCACAAGTACATCACAAGTACATTAGTCTAGTCACACATGCATCATAAGACCAGTCACAAGTACATTACAAGTCTAGTCGCAAGTACATCACAAGTCCAGTCACAGGAACATCACAAGTCCAGTCACAAGAGCATCACAAGTCTAGTCACAAGTACGTCACAAGTTTAGTCACAGGTACATCACAAGTCCAGCCACAAGTACATCACAAGTCCAGTCACAAGAACATCACAAGTCTAGTCACAAGTGCATCATAAGCCCAGTCACAAGTACATCACTAGTCTGTTGGCAAGTAGATCACAAGTCCAGTCACAAGTACATCACAAGTCCAGTCACAGGTACATCACAAGTCCAGTCACAGGTACATCACAAGTCCAGTCACAAGAACATCACAAGTCTAGTCACAAGTGCATCATAAGCCCAGTCACAAGTACATCACTAGTCTGTTGGCAAGTAGATCACAAGTCCAGTCACAAGTACATCACAAGTCCAGTCACAAGTACATCACAAGTCCGGTGGCAAGTACATCACAAGTCGAGTCCAAGTACATCACAAGTCCAGTCACAAGTACATCACAAGTCCGGTGGCAAGTACATCACAAGTCGAGTCCAAGTACATCACAAGTTTAGTCACAAGTAAATCACAAGTCCAGTCACAAGTATATCACAAGTCCAGTCACAAGTTCATCACAAGTCTGGTGGCAAGTACATCACAAGTCCAGTCACAAGTACATCACAAGTCCAGTCACAAGTAAATCACAAGTCTAGTAACAAGTACATCACAAGTCCAGTCACAAGTATTTCACAAGTCTAGTCACAAGTACATCACAAGTCTAGTCACAAGTACATCACAGGTCCAGTCGCAAGCATATATCACAAGTCTAGTCACAATTACATCACAAGTACATCTCTAGTACTTTAATATAGCTCTATGAGAACATCAGAGTCCAGTCGCAAAGGATCGAGACCTAAGTAGGAAAATTACAATAAAAATAAAAAACCAACCCTTAGTACAGCTAGTCGGACTGCCTGTGAAATTATACTCTCTGGCATTACATGCTGTCATTGTGAAGAACACAATAAAAGAAGGCCATTTCTAAATAGTGTGTCAAATGACACATTTTTTGGAAGTTTTCGTTAGTAGTTGGTTTGTGATCGGACTAATCTGTGAATGGGTGTGCAGAAGTGTTGACATGACTCATTCAGCGGTTTAGTGTGCAACATTGCAAAGCTTCAATCAGCTGAATGAGAACAAATGTGTCTCGGCAACTTTTGAATAGAAATTGAGATCCTAGAATATTGTTTCCTCTGAAAAACACAGCATTCACATATCTTTAAGTTCATTTGGGGTAGTTGGTAAGCACCCATCTTTAGATTTTGAGCACTTTTGTTGCTTCAAATGGGGAAAAAATCACAAATGACAAATGATCTACCCTTCCTTCAATTTTCACTGCTGCAAATTCTCAAGTCCATCATATTTCAAAGGAAACATTAGATAACTGTTTCAATCAATCTCTTATATTTTTCCTTTCTTTTATTTCAGGGCAAAGGATGAAAGCCTGACGTACTGGCTCGAGGGACATGATCCAAGCTACAAGATCGACCAAATCAAGCCACCCAAACAAAACTTGTAAACAACCAGAATACTATCCCAACATTATCTGCAACGCATTTGGATCAGCAATTTTTTGTAAAGAGGTAAAAAGCACCATCAGCTATTATACTACAACGTTTGTAGGTCTATTTGAATAACCTAACAACAAATTCAAATTAACACACAATTGTGTGTTCACCAACAGATTTGTTGTTCGCGATTACAGCTTTCTTTTAGCAACTTTAAGAAAAAGATTCAGGAAAAAAAGGTTTAGGCCTCATCGTACTTGTACAATAACTAACTTTGATCAAGTCGGCAATTTTTTTTTTTTTTAACAAAGACTGAAGTATTTTGTAGTCGCCTTTTAATCTACTACCATGTGGAAGTTGTAACAAAAATTCCGTCATCAAACAAACAGACTGTGAGTTCATAACTATACTGTTGAGAGTCACTAATTTGGTATTAAATTGTATTCCAAATTCATAAAAAAGAAATGTACATGTATACAACCTCAAAACTTATTGTGTAAACCAGATATATAGCAATATAGCAAGTCATGGTATTTATAAGAGCAAAACCAGTATTATCCTACCAAAAACTCCTCTAGAAATTATATTTAAATTTACCCCTGTTGACTAATGGAATGTGACATTTGCAGCTGCAAAACAAAATAATAGAATGACTGGTGTATTATTCACTTTTGTAAATATAGCTTTAGCAATTTTGGATGCACAGATTTTCATATATTTGTCTCGAACATGTGTAAAATGTGAGAATGTAAACAGCAATAAAATAGAACAGAATCACACATGATTGTACATGGTGTAAATGGAAGATGTTCTATTGTTCCTGTTCCCTTTTCCTTTGTTTATACTTGATTTTCTTTTTCGCAACAACTCTAAATGGCCTTGTACACATTTAATATGTTAAAAAGAGATATTTGACAGAAAAGCAATTTTTTTGGCCAAATTCATTAAAAAAAGTAAGATTAACCCCTTGTGGTTTTTTTGGTCAATATTGGCAAAAAATTGAAGTTGCTTCAAATAGGCGGGAAAGATGCCAAAAGAACCCTCAAACACATTCCGCTTTTATTTCTGGGCTGATAAGCTTTTAAAAATGACATTGTGACAAAAGTTTGAGCTGAAATTAGTCAAATAAATTATGGTACTGTTTTTCAGTATACCGCTAGGGGCGACAATTCCCTAGCACAAGTTCTTCTGGGGGGAATCAATATTGGTCGACTCCAGCGGTACAAGCGTTATACCGTTAGGAGCGACAATAACGGTCACCCCCAGCGCGCGGTACGCGCGTTAATATATACATGTACCGCTAGGGGCGACAAAGGGCGCCCCCAGCGGTACAAGCGTTATACTGCTAGGGGCGACAATAATGGTCGCCCCCAGCGGTATACCGCTCGGGGCGACATAACGGTCGCCCCCAGCGGTACGCGCGTTAATATTTACCGCTAGTGGCGACAATATTGGTCGCCTCTAGCGGTATGTCGCCCCTAGCGGTACCGTGTACCGCTAGGGGCGACGTCGCCCCTAGAGGTTACCCCTAGGGGCGACGTCGCCCCTAGCGGTATACCGTGTACCGCTAGGGGCGACGTCGCCTCTAGCGGTAACCGCTAGGGGCGACGTCGCCTCTAGCGGTAACGCCCCAGCGGTATACCGCTAGGGGCGACGTCGCCTTTAGCGGTAACCTCTACGGGCGACGTCGCCTCTAGCGGTATGTCGCCTCCAGCGGTACTACGTGTACCGCTAGGGGCGACGTCGCCCCTAGAGGTTACCCCTAGAGGCGACGTCGCCCCTAGCGGTATACCGTGTACCGCTAGGGGCGACGTCGCCTCTAGCGGTAACCGCTAGGGGCGACGTCGCCTCTAGCGGTATGTCGCCTCCAGCGGTACTACGTGTACCGCTAGGGGCGACGTCGCCTCTAGGGGTAACCGCTAGGGGCGACGTCGCCTCTAGCGGTAACGCCCCAGCGGTATACCGCTAGGGGCGACGTCGCCCCTAGAGGTTACCCCTAGAGGCGACGTCGCCCCTAGCGGTATACCGTGTACCGCTAGGGGCGACGTCGCCTCTAGGGGTAACCGCTAGGGGCGACGTCGCCTCTAGCGGTAACGCCCCAGCGGTATACCGCTAGGGGCGACAATAACGGTCGCCCCCAGCGGTACGCGCGTTAATATATACCGCTAGGGGTGACAAAGGGCGCCCCCAGCGGTACAAGCGTTATACCGCTAGGGGCGAAAATAATGGTCGCCTCCAGTGGAACGAGCGTTAATATTTACCGCTAGGGGCGATAAATAACCGTCGCCCATAGCGGAAGTTCCTTTTGGTGGCGACTGCTATTCACCGCCCCTTGCGGTATACAGAAACGCGCATACCTCTAGGGTTGATCGGGGGGGGGGGAGAGAGCGAGAAGAATTTACGTAATTTAAATTAAGTTGAAGCACAGAAAAACTGTCATGTTTTCTGAATATTTATTAAGAGTCAACACTTTGTTTTACATGCATAATGTACAGAAATATTTAAGTCGAATTGAAATAAAAACTATCAACTAATAAGGCCCAAAAAAAAGTCTCCGGGTTTCTTGTGTGCGAGCGCGTCGCTGTAGCCATGCGCGTCGGCAAAATGAAAAAGTTGTTTTTTTTCAATGAAAGATCATGTCTCAAAACCGCCAAACTCACTGGTTTGACTGGAATCCTGCTGCTGCACACTTTTAACGTGTTTTTAGATGGAGTTATGGTCGAGAATAAGCTTTATGTGGCCTCTCTGGACTCCCAATCCCATATAGGCCGATTTGTACTAAGTTTAGTCCGGCACCATTTGCTGTCATCAGCCGACATTTGAAGCAAAAAAGTCGGGTAAAAAAAAACAAAGCCGCGTCGCCGCACCACTTTTTGGGCAAGCTCCATACCAGAAACCGGAGACTTTCTTTTTTAGCCTAAAGTAGAATGGTGAAATATTGTGCATCTGTAATTGGAGAATTATTATTCGAGAAGTTTCTATAAAGAATCTTACAAGAAAGTTGATAGCAAAACATAATTGGTTAGTCCGAATATTCATGTTAAGAAGAGCTTTACCAAAAACAGGTTCCCAATGACGGTATACAAAATAACGTAAATATTGTTATTGATAATGAAGTAACTGTAAACCCTAGTCTATATTGATAACACTTACAACTAGAAAAATTGTACATTACAATACCGAAGCAAGAAGGAACCCTCAGATGGAATCATGGTAGGTTAAGATATTGGATGAAAAACAAAATTGGATTTCCACATGAAAATGATAGGTTTCGACATTAAAACAATTCAATAAAAATGAATATAGTAAGCAGTAGGGTCCATATTTGTAATATTTTCATTAAAAGAGCACAAAAACCAAAGACTCCTGGCAGTACTCCTATGCGTAATTAATATACATACTCCTCATTATATTCTGAACTATAACCTATAAATATTATATCTAATATATTTCAAATTATCCAGCGAGCGGGAGTGGAACACGGAATGATATAGAACGACCTTCAGCCTAGTGGTATGTGGGACACAGACGCACTACATTATCTTCTGTTCTAGCCGTGAGAAGCAGTCCTCCTGGGCCTTATAGTGCTTCTATAGTGCTTCTCAAGAGAGCTCTCTGATGTGAAGTGAGCTGGTAGATCTGCCATCACCTGGTCAAGAAATTTGAATATTGTCAATTTGGGAAAAAAAATGTTTGATACTGATTGAGACTTTTACTTGTATTCATTATTAGCTATCCTGCAAATTCGAGTGGAACAAGGTAAAAAAAAAATAAGTTAACCAGTTTGCGTCGGATAACGTGTATACAAACAAAATTTTGCGGTATTCGTAGCAGATGACAGATGAACAAGCAATGATAGCTGAGTCCTGTAAATACAGATGTCAAATTGGTTCAGAGAACTCTTGGAGTTTTTAAGAATAAATTATTGTTTCACTGAAGAAGAAGTGTCTTTGCTCCCTTATTAGTCCCATCCTTGTAGATAGGATAGGATGCCTAGTTATATATCTTTGATACAAACGAATCCGGGAAATACAAATTTATAGTGACTTGGCATCATTACATCTTGCAAGATGGCAGAAGAAAGTCCTGAATAGCGCCCTCTACCCCACCTCACCCGGCCGCAGCATTACATGACAAAAACAATGAAACAAGCCCATTGGTTTTACTTTAAACATGCCTTAGACCTTACTCCATATTTTTTTATACAATTTCCTTAAAACATAAGTAGTGACACTCAAAGGTTATTAATATCACTCAATCTGAAAATAAAAAGAAAACAAAAATCCCCCACTTGCATTATTGTCCATTCAGCCATAAAAAATCGTTGTGCGTCAATTTTGATCTGTCGAGTCAAATTCTTTTTTTCTTTAAAATATTCTGTAGCTACAACAGTGCCCTTTAGAGCTGCACCGCCTCAAATATTTAGCACTAAGCACAAGGGCACCAACGCAAATGAAAGCGCACCAAGTCAAATTATGTAACACCATATGAGAACTCAAACAAACAAAGCAGTACCACTTTGCTATTTTTTCCCAAGCTTGGATGGTACAGACAAAGAATATTTTCTTAAACGCATCACTAGTTTGAATACAATTTAATACCAAATTAGTGACTCTCAACAGTATAGTTATGAACTCACAGTCTGTTTGTTTGATGACGGAATTTTTGTTACAACTTCCACATGGTAGTAGATTAAAAGGCGACTGTAAAATACTTCAGTCTTTGTTAAAAAAAAAAAAATAGGCGACTTGATCAAAGTTAGTTAGGCCTAAACCTTTTTTTTTCCCCTGAATCTTTTTCTTAAAGTTGCTAAATGAAAGCTGTAATCGCGAACAACAAATCTGTTCGTGAACACACAATTGTGTGTTAATTTGAATTTGTTGTTAGGTTTTTCAAATAGACCTACAAACGCTGTGGTATAATAGATGATTATGCTTTTTACCTCTTTACAAAAAATTGCTGATCCAAATGCGTTGCAGATAATGTTGGGATAATATTCTGGTTGTTTACAAGTTTTGTTTGGGTGGCTTGATTTGGTCGATCTTGTAGCTTGGATCATGTCCCTCGAGCCAGTACGTCAGGCTTTCACCTTTGCCCTGAAATAAAAGAAAGGAAAAAGATAAGAGATTGGTTGAAACAGTTATCTCATGTTTCCTTTGAAATATGATGGACTTGAGAATTTGCAGCAGTAAAAATTGAAGGAAGGGTAGATCATTTGTCATTTGTGATTTTTTTCCCATTTGAAGCAACAAAAGTGCTCAAAATCTAAAGATGGGTGCTTAACAACTACCCCAAATGAAGTTAAAGATATGTGAATGCTGTGTTTTCAGAGGAAACAATATTCTAGGATCTCAATTTCTATTCAAAAGTTGCCGAGACACGTTTGTTCTCATTCAGCTGATTGAAGCTTTGCAATGTTGCACACTAAACCTCTAAATGAGTCATGTCAACGCTTGTGCACACCCATTCACAGACTAGTCCGATCACAAACCAACTACTAACGAAAACTTCCAAAAAATGTGTCATTTGACACACTATTTAGAAATGGCCTTCTTTTATTGTGTTCTTCACAATGACAGCATGTAATACCAGAGAGAATAATTTCACAGGCAGTCCGACTAGCTGTACTAAGGGTTGTTTTTCTATTTTTATTGTAATTTTCCTACTTGGGTATCGATCCTTTGCGGCTGGACTCTGATGTTCTCATAGAGCTATATTAAAGTACTAGAGATGTACTTGTGATGTACTTGTGACTAGACTTGTGATATATGGTTGCGACTGGACCTGAGATGTACTTGTGACTAGACTTGTGATGTACTTGTGACTAGACTTGTGATATACTTGTGACTGGACTTGTGATGTACTTGTGACTAGACTTGTGATTTACTTGTGACTAGACTTGTGATATACTTGTGACTGGACTTGTGATGTACTTGTGACTGGACTTGTGATGTACTTGCCACCAGACTAGTGATGTACTTGTGTCTGGACTTGTGATATACTTGTGACTGGACTTGTGATTTACTTTTAGTAGTGCGCGTAACAGGCTGCCTCACATCACATTTTGCTCTACCTTATTTCACCCTTTTTGAGAGATTACAGTTTCATCCCAGCAAAACTTCCTTATCCGGCCATCGGACTGTGATCATAGATTCTACTGGATACAATGTACACTGGATCCTGGTAACATTGACAACTTGCGGTATAACAATATTTTTTGCTGCTTCAGTACTCTGTGAGTGGGAGATACATGCACATTCACTCATATCACGCCATTACTCCTTCCCTGGACTTTTGTAACAAAGGGAAGATCGCCAACATTGAATAGTGTGTGACGTAATGTTGTGTCATTGAACAATGCTGCTAAAGCCCTATCTTCTGCTTGGCCTTTGTGTAGGCCTTTGCCTGTACAATCAGTGCTCAACAGTGATTATCAGAAACAGGATAGATACTCGGGTTCAATGTAGATGTTTCCTGAAAACTCGTATGCCTTACTACTGTAATATGTCTGCGACCTTCAACATTCAGTTACTTTCTTGTGGTGACATAAGCCCAAATCCCGGCCCAGATTTACCAATAAACCACAATTACGATAACATTCGGCCAAGTTATGCTGAAACCCTTGGTAGACGACATAACATAACCCAATTTTTCAGCATTGGGGAAAGCACAACATGTTCTCTACCCTATGACTCATGAAAACACCTAATTAACCTCAACATTAACAAGAAGCCCGCTACCCATAGAGGTTGTCGTGGTGGTACAAGGAAACAACGGAAGATAAACGTCTGCTGTGTTCCTCGCAATCAATCCCCCACTAAACCAAATGGGGTTTGTTCCTCTAATCTGAGACACTTGGCTCCTCATATTGAATCAAACCTGCAGTTTTGTTCTCTAAATGTGCAATCGATCCGGAATAAAACAGTGGATTTCTGTGATTTTGTTCATGATAATAACCTCGATGTCGTTGCAATCACCGAAACATGGCTTAAACCAGGTGATGATTGGATAATCGCTGAAATAACCCCATCTGGTTATTCTTTTCATCATGTGCCGAGACCTCACAAAACAGGTGGAGGGTTCGGTCTTCTCTACAAGTCCAGTCTGTCAATGGAACTAAAATGTGATGTCGGGGAGTACTCATCATTTGAGTCTGTTCATGTGACAATCACCTGCAACTCCAGAACAGTTCGGCTGGTGATCGTGTATCGCTCCGGTAGAGACACATATGGTCGCCATGTCAGCATCAGCTCATTTCTTAGTGAGTTTGAGAACATGATAGAATTTTATCTGCTTCATCCATCTGACATCTTAATCGCAGGAGACTTCAACATCCATGTAGACAACCCATCTGACCATGCTGCCAATCGGTTCAAGACTTTGTTGTCATCATATGGTTTAGTCCAGCACATCACAGAGCCAACTCATCAAAGTGGCCACACCATGGATCTAATCATCACACGTGAGGATGCGGCACTCGTCATGGACATTCACAATCATCCCGGACTCTCAGATCATTTTGCCATAATGTCCGAACTTCAACTGCGGCAACCGGCACTCCCTAAAGTCTCAATATCTACCCGTCGGCTGAAGGGAATCGACATTGACATTTTTAGTCGCGACATGGCAAGAGCACTCACCAAAATTGACTTAGACATAGCTGACCTTGATGCTTGTGTTCACCATTATGACACAACCCTGGGCCTTTTGCTGGATGAACATGCCCCTCTTCGAACGAAAAGCGTTAAATTACGACCAGATTCTCCGTGGTTCAACAATGAAATTCGTTCTTCTTGACAAATTCGAAGGCAACTGGAACGGAAGTGGCGTTGTTCAAAACTTGAGGTCCATAGACGAAGCTTCTGTGTCCAGCGACGCACTGTGACTAATTGTATAAACAGAGCCAAAATAGTCTATTTTACATCACAAATCCATTGTTGCATGGGAGACCAGAAACAATTATTTGGTATTGTTAATCGGCTGTTGCATAAGAGTAAGATCCCTATTTTACCATCCTCTATCTCTGATGAAAATCTTGCTACTCAATTTTCAGAGTTTTTGTTAACAAGATAACGGATATCCGTGGTGAATTTTCTCCAGATATTATGTATGATTTTCCCATAAATTGTTGTGATGTTCGTCTCACTGCTTTCTTACCAGCCAGTGAGAGTGAAGTTAAGAAGCTCATTTTAAGTTCCCCATCTAAATCTTGTGAGTTTGACCCAATACCCACTTTTCTGGTTAAAGATTGTGTTGATGTGATTGTTCCGCTATTTACTCAAATTGTTAATAAGTCATTTAGTACTGGTATTTTCCCTGACAGCCTTAAAGGTATTTATGTTCGCCCTCTTCTGAAGAAAGCCGGCTTGGACAAGGAGATTTTCAAAAATTATAGACCTGTTTTCTTGGGAAAAACAATTGAGCATATTGTCTCTTCCAGGTTGGCTGCTCTCATACGTACCAATGACCTTTTTGATTCGTTTCAGTCTGCCTATAGGCCAAATCACGGCGCCGAGACAGCCCTGTTACGTGTTCAGAATGATATTTTGAATGCTCAAGATCAGCAAAACATAACCGCTCTCATCCTCCTTGATCTAAGTGCGGCTTTTGATACCGTGGACCACACCATACTGCTTTCTAGACTGCGTGACATCATCGGTCTAGGAGGTCAAGCTCTCCAATGGTGCAAATCGTACCTTGAGAGCAGACTGCAGTTTGTTCGTGTCGGTAAAGCCACATCCAACCCTGTCCATCTTAAATATTCTGTTCCTCAAGGCTCTGTTCTTGGCCCTCAGTGGTTTACTCTTTACATATATCCTCTAAAAGACATCATACTACGTCACAATCTACAGTACCATATGTATGCGGATGATACACAACTATATTTCACCTTCAAACCTTCTCAACAGCTGGCTGACACAGCAATCACCAAAATAGAGACCCGCATATTCGATATTCGTTGATGGATGCAAAACAACTTTCTGAAACTTAATGACGACAAAACCGAGTTCATGATCATTGGCTCCTCGCAACAACTGTCAAAAGTTACCATTCCTTTCATCACACTCGGAGATTCTCAAATCTGTCCAGTTCCTCAAGCTCGTAATCTAGGCATCATTTTACACTTCCATGTCATTGAAAAGTCATATCTCTCACACCGTCCGCTCTGCCTCATTTCATATCCGCAACATTGGCAAAATTAGGAAATACCTTACGCGCAACTCTACTGAACAAATTATTTACTCTTTCGTCACATCTCGGCTGGACATGGGAAATTCACTTTTGTACGGCCTCCCTCAAGAGCAGCTAAATCGACTCCAACGCATTCAAAATACAGCTGCTCGTCTCGTTACATTGACAAAAAAGTCCGCTCACATTACACCTGTGCTCCAAAATAGATCTTGTAATGTACTTGTGACTGGACTTGTGACTGGACTTGTGATGTACCTGTGACTGGACTTGTGACTGGACATGTGACTGGACTTGTAATGTACACGTACTTGTGACTGAAACTGTAATGTGCTTGTGACTAGACTAATGATGTACTTGTGACTGGACTTGTGATGTACTTGTGACTAGACTTGTGAAGTACTTTTGACTGAACTTTTGACTGAACTTGTGACTGGACTTGTGACTGGATTTGTAATGTATTTGTGATTTATCAATCTTAAGTATCTCGACCACAAGCAAAGACAATGATCTTACCTGAGTGAATACCGATGCGGAGTTTCAGTTTCTCATTTTGTCAGTTTGTGTGGCATGATCAACTATCAACGCCCTCCAGGAGATGCCATGCAGCGGAGGCGATCATACCAGCATGACGGCTGCCATTACGGATCAGTAGGCAGGAGGCCAACATGTAGGCATCGTCGATGCTTTCAACCTTGGCAAGATGTTTTTATTTAACACTGGTTAATTTTGCTTTCAGACATTATAATAGAACATACATATTTGCATGGTTTTTCCCTGAACTAGTAACCATGGTAGCATCAACTTAACCTCTGAGTGATTGTCATGACTACGCCTGCGAACAGCCGAGTAATGTTGACAATGATAATGCAAGTGACTTTTTGTAATTATATCACCGCACCCACAGATTCTGTGTTTTTCAGTGGCCGAGAGTGTGCATCACATAGTATTTGCTATTTTCTGTCTACATGTACATGGCTAAAAGGACTATGGCACCTTCCATTTTAATACTGACTACTTTGAGTGGCATAATCAAACTAGCCTCCTGGACCTGTTTTATAATGCCACTCGAAGCAGTCAATATGCAAGACTACATTTGTATAAGTATAGCTTGTCAAGTACTCTGATAGTAAAACAGATCTAAGATGGTAGAATCATCAAGTTAAGGGGTAACGGGTAAAGTGCTTTCTGTCAATGTATTGTTGATCATTTCATGTTTGCGTATTAACCATAATAAATGAACTTGGATAAGTGTATTAAGTATAATCTATTGCAAGTACCCTTTAAAATAACTTCCTGTGATATGGTTCGTTTGGCTTAACCAGTTCACATCAGACAACGTGTATACACGCACCGTTTTGCGGTAATCGGAATGGATGATGGATAAACACGCAACAAGCGAGGCCCAAAATGTCTGTCAGTGGCCCGCTTGCAGCGAGCTACCTGTAGATGACAGCCTGAAGCCGTCTGGCATCCAGATTCATGAAAACAATCCCAAGTCTTGGTCTGGTCAATGTCAAAATAGTCCAGCGTGAACTGGTTAAAACAATCTGCTGGGTCATATGAAATATTTACCTTTTAGACGTCATAGTTGGAAATGATGGCGTTGAACAGCGTGTACAAGGCATTCAACAAGTTAACAACCTGGAAAGTTAAGCGCAAGATGTAAAGGGTAACTCTGGTGACACTATTGGTTTGCAATTATTTTTGGTGCTACTGTAATTGGCGATTTGGCCCCTGTTGGATCCCGTTGAAATAAATAAATAAATAAATAATCTGAGTAGACAATTTGATCAAATTTGAGTGCATTTTACGTTTTGAACTTAAGCAACCTTTGGGAATATGATTGAAAAGTACTAGGCCCTACATGCCCTAGGTGCATGTATATCTAGGCTGATTATAAAGATTACGTGCACAAACAGTAGATTGTCCCTTTTTGACAACTTTTGAGAGCCCTAGTTGGAGAGACGCACTGCGTGAATGTACTGGTACGCGCCCTTTCGTGTAATTATGTCATCATGCCAATGTTTGTGTTGGACATTCCTCACTAAATATTTGCATAATTTATATAACTGTGGCAAAATGCTTCCGTCTTCAAGTTAAATTTATTATCATTGCACTTCTGGTTACACTGGAACTAAAGGTCAAATGGTATGCGCCCTGGACATGCTGGAACAAAATATTGCCAGTAGCAATGTCTGAAACAACAAAAAATGAGAATACTACTCTGTTCCATTATAAAGTTATAGCCTAATTAAAAGTAAGCTCTCAAATTTTCATGTAAACCCGCTTGTAATTTGATACCAGGTGATGTCATGATGACATCACAATTTCTTGTACATCTTCGGACCAGGGTTCAAATTCCATCTAGGTTTTATCGTCATCACGTGAACTGTTTGGAAAAGATGTGGTTCGTTTTGATTTTGAGGCTTCTGTCTGTAATTTAAATTCACCCAACTTTGACCTTCCAGTAGACCCGGAAGTAAAGGTCGAGCGAGTTCACGCAGGTTTAGGAGAAAACCCGTAAAGAATTATTGTCCAGAAAAAAAAACCCAAAGAATAATTATTACCATTTCAAAAAGGTGATCGGGTCGTACCCGATCAAAAAGTCCCCAAAAACATTCAGTGTGATGAATCCTGCTTTTGACAGATTTTCCACTTTTTTCTGTCTTAGTTTTATTGTGCTGAGCATAAAAATCGGGGAAGAAAGATCTTTTGCTGTAATACTCCCTCAACCGTTTTAAAGTACAGTTAGAGCATTTTCTCTTCAAATATGAAAAAGTCTTACTTTGCAGTACTTCGAGTCTGTTCCATCCCTGTGAAGCACCAGCAAGGTAGTGATCGATGTACTTGATGCAGTCCTTCTCCTGGGCTGTATAGTGCTTCTCAAGGGAGCTCTGGTCTGAGTCTGTACCATCCCTGTGAAGCATCAGCAAGGTAGTGATGTACTTGGTCCGTTCCTTCTCCTGGGCCGTATAGTGCTTCTCAAGAGAGCTCTGGTCTGAGTCTGTACTAGCCGTGAGAAGCAGTCCTTCTCCTGGGCCTTATAGTGCTTCTATAGTGCTTCTCAAGAGAGCTCTCTGATGTGAAGTGAGCTGGTAGATCTACCATCACCTGGTCAAGAAATTTGAATATTGTCAATTTGGGTAAAAATGTTTGATACTGATTGAGACATTTACTTGTATTCATTATTAGCTATCCTGCAAATTCGAGTGGAACAAGGTTAAAAAAACAGGTTAGCCAGTTTGCATCGAATAACGTGTATACAAACAAAGATTTTGCGGTATTCGTAGCGGATGACAGATGAACAAGCAATGATAGCTGAGTCCTATAAATACAGATGTCAAATTGGTTCAGAGAACTCTTGGAGTTTTTAAGAATAAATTATTGTTTCACTGAAGAAGAAGTGTCTTTGCTCCCTTATTATATAGTCCCATCCTTGTAGATAGGATAGGATGCCTGGTTATATATCTTTGATACAAACAATCCGGGAAATATAAATTTATAGTGACTTGGCATCATTACATCTTGCAAGGTGACAGAAGAAAGTCCTGAATAGCGCCCTCTATCCCACCTCACCCGGCCGCAGCATTACATGACAAAAACAATGAAACAAGCCCTTTGGTTTTACTTTAAACATGCCTTAGACCTTACTCCATATTTTTTATACAATTTCCTTAAAACATAAGTAGTGACTATCAAAGGTTATTAATATCACTCAATCTGAAAATAAAAATAAAACAAAAATCCCCCACTTGCATTATTGTCCATTCAGCCGTAAAAAATCGTTGTGCGTCAATTTTGATCTGTTGAGTCAATTTCTTTTTTTCTTTAAAATTTTCTGTAGCTACAACAGTGCCCTTTAGTGCTGCACCGCCTCAAATATTTAGCACTAAGGAGCACAGGGGCACCAAGGCAAATGATAGGGCACCAAGTCAAATGATGTAACACCAAACAAAGCAGTACCACTTTGCTATTTTTTCCCAAGCTTGGATGGTACAGACAAAGAATATCTTTTTAAACGCATCACTAGTTTGAATACAATTTAATACCAAATTAGTGACTCTCAACAGTATAGTTATGAACTCACAGTCTGTTTGTTTGATGACGTAATTTTTGTTACAACTTCCACATCATAGATTAAAAGGCGACTACAAAATACTTCAGTCTTTGTTAAAAAAAAATAGGCGACTTGATCAAAGTTAGTTATTGTACAAGTGCGATTAGGCCTAAACCTTTTTTTCCTGAATCTTTTTCTTCAAGTTGCTAAATGAAAGCTGTAATCGCGAACAACAAATCTGTTCGTGAACACACCATTGTGTGTTAATTTGAATTTGTTGTTAGATTTTTCAAATAGACCTACAAACGCTGTGGTATAATAGATGATTATGCTTTTTACCTCTTTACAAAAAATTGCTGATCCAAATGCGTTGCAGATAATGTTGGGATAATATTCTGGTTGTTTACAAGTTTTGTTTGGGTGACTTGATTTGGTCGATCTTGTAGCTTGGATCATGTCCCTCGAGCCAGTGCGTCAGGCTTTCACCTTTGCCCTGAAATAAAAGAAAGAAAAAGATAAGAGATTGATTGAAACAGTTATCTCACGTTTCCTTTGAAATATGATGGACTTAAGAATTTTCAGCAGTGAAAATTGAAGGAAGGGTAGATCATTTGTCATTTGTGATTTTTGTCCCATTTGAAGCAACAAAAGTGCTCAAAATCTAAAGATGGGTGCTTATAACAACTACCCAAAATGAAGTTAAAGATATGTGAATGCTGTGTTTTCAGAGGAAACTTCTAGGATCTCAATTTCTATTCAAAAGTTGCTGAGACAAGTTTGTTGTCATTAAGCTGATTGAAGCTTTGCAATGTTGCACACTCAGGGGTTTTCCTTAGCGGTCGCCCGCTCGCCAAATGCGAGTGAAAACAGCGGCGGGCGAGTCAAAACCCTCCTCTCAGTAGTCCGATGGGCGAGTCAAAAAACTGTTAAAAAAAAATTAAAATAACGAAGTTTTCCCTACAGTATTTTTCAATCAATCAAAATAAAAAGTTAAGGGTGATACAACACATGAATACTTTTGCCACGCCGACCGCAATAAAAACATCGGTAGTTCGAATTCGTATCCCTCCATGTATATTCGCAGTGTCCTGTGCATTGAAATCCCAACGACGAACATGAGGCGAATCAACGTGTATTTGCCATTACACATTGTGCACACATGCAGCGCACGTGATTTACTTCGTCTGCAGTCCACAGGGTACGCACGTACGTATGTTAACATCGTATTCGTATCATACAACGTGGTGAGGAGAACACTTTCATGACAGTTTCACTGCCAAAACTTGTGCCTGAACGGATTCTTGGGATGATTTCTTGAACACTATCAAACGAATGTACCGAATAGATGAGGACAATATGAGATTCGAGGGGCCTATTTTGAATGTAAAGACTAGTGAATGTAACTTTACTTAAACTGTGAAAACTCTTTCAACCCAATTTTTTTCTATGATTCCTATAGTGTTTCTCTTCATTCTGCTACAGATAAACCTAACCCCAAAAATGCCTCTAAACCTGTTTTCCAGAAAGGGCAAAACATTATGTGGACACGGCTTAGTCCACATAACGTCAACACAACCTGCATTATGTGGACATCTTTTGTTCACAAGTCCACATAGTGAATGTAAAGACAAACTCAGACGCACACACACACACAATCGCAGAAGTGTCGGCAGGATGCAACATTTTTTCCAGTAAGGCAAACACTGACAACATCAAGAGAATTTTTCTACCTTGGGAAAGTTGGTTGACTTCCCCCCTGCACCGCCGTCATGACATCCGAAATGATGCGATCGGCGATGACATTGGCTATGGGAGTATGGCTCATCCAACAACAGAAGATGATCAAGCCCACGACCACGTGAATGCTAGCTAGAGCAGTGACATGCCACTTGCCAGAAGTAAACGCGAGTTCATCCAAAGACTCCTCAATATTCCAAAGGAACGGAGAGACAGAGGTTGTACACCATGTCTGCAGTCCTATGAATATTAGAAATATGATAATGAAATATTAAGAGCATGAAACTGGAGTGGGAGGGTCTCAACCAAGGCCATAATCACAAACGCAGAAAAGTAAACAAACTAGACACACCAAGACACAGCTGCGTGTTTGGCAATTAAACTGTGTTTGGCGCCCTCAATATTGAGGGCGCCAAACACGTTTCATTGACTGCACCAAACCATAATTGTACACAGTCTGAGATCAATGGCACAAACCACCAAAGACATAAACGCACAATTTGGGGACGAAACAAAATTTGGTCCCCCAAAAACTGATTCCAAAAATTACGGCGTGGTGTTCGGGGCCCTTAAGGGCCCCGAAAAACTTTTGGATTCTAGATGCTCTTTGGTGCGATCTGAGGGAATTTCTGACCACTTTAACCAACGTTTTAGGAGGAAAAGATGGTGGTGTAACTCAGTTGCGACGTCACATATTAAACAAAAACAAAAATGGTTTCATTTTGAAGAAAAAAAAAAAACACTGTCGAGACATAAAAAAAACCGCATGCACAGGGCGCGCCGCCATTTTGAATTTCGATGGCTTCAGACCTTTCAATCGGCTCCCATAGAGTGATATTTACACGCACTTCCAGTTTTTTAATGCTAACAACTCTTGATCGATCGCCAAGGCGTTTGAAATTTTAATCAATTAAATTAAGTATTTCTTGAGTTGTTGCCCCCAAAACGAGTTCCGATTTCAAAATTTCATATTCCTCCAGTGATTTGTCATGATGACCGTGTTACATAATTTATATTATCAGATTTAATTTCATGAGAAACAATACAAAAGAAAATACCCAAAACAATCATAGTATTTTAAACGTGAAAACTACAAACCAAATGAAAAATAAAAAGTCAACGTCCATGGAAAAATTATAATTAATACACTCGTTTGAGCAATACCCGAGCTCACCAGGCCAAGCTATATTAAGCAAGGGCGGATCCAGAACACGATTGGGGGGGCCAAAACAATTTTGGTCCCCCCAAAATTGGGTCAAAAAAATACAACATGCCATATATGCGTTTTCCTCACTAGCACTAGCGCATACGAGCCAAGGGGGCGTAGAAAACATGCCATTACTGCGTATCACTCGCTAGCATTAGCGCATACGAGCCAAGGTGCTTAAAACACATGCCATTACTGCGTATCACTCGGTAGCACTAGCGCATACGAGCCGGGGTGCGTTAAAAACATGCCATTACTACGTATCACTCGGTGGCACTAGCGCATACGAGCCAAGGGGCGTAAAAAACATGCCATTACTGCGTATCACTCGGTAGCACTAGCGCATACGAGCCAAGGGGCTTGAAAAACATGCCATTACTACGTATCACTCGGTAGCACTAGCGCATACGAGCCAAGGGGCGTAGAAAACATGCCATTACTGCGTATCACTCTACAACACTAGCGCATACGAGCCAAGGGGCGTAGAAAACATGCCATTACTGCGTATCACTCTACAACACTAGCGCATACGAGCCAAGGGGCGTAGAAAACATGCCATTACTGCGTATCACTCGATAGCACTAGCGTATACGAGCCAGGGTGCGTTAAAAACAAGCCATTACTACGTATCACTCGGCGCACTAGCGCATACAAGCCAAGGGGCTTAAAAAACATGCCATTACTGCGTATCACTCGATAGCATTAGCGCATACGAGCCAAGGGGCTTGAAAAACATGCCATTACTGCGTATCACTCGGTAGCAGTAGCGTATACGAGCCAAGGGGCTTGAAAAACATGCCATTACTGCGTATCACTCGGCAGCACTAGCGCATACGAGCCAAGGGGCTTAAAAAACATGCCATTTCAGCATGTCACTCTCTAGCATTAGCGCATACGAGCCAAGGGGCGTAAAAAACATGCCAATACTGCGTATCACCTCGATAGCATTAGCGCATACGAGTAAAGGGGCTAAAAAACATGCCATTGCTGCGTATCACTCGATAGCATTAACGCATACGAGCCAAGGGGCTTAGAAAACATGCCATTACTACGTATCACCTCGATAGCATTAGCGCATACGAGCCAAGGGGCGTAAAAAACATGCCATTACTGCGTATCACTCTATAGCATTAGCGCATACGAGCCAAGGGGCGTAAAAAACATGCCATTACTGCGTATCACTCGGTAGCATTAACGCATACGAGCCAAGGGGCTTAAAAAACATGCCATTTCAGCATGTCACTCTATAGCATTAGCGTATACGAGCCAAGGGGCGTAAAAAACATGCCATTACTGCGTATCACTCGGTAGCATTTACGCATACGAGCCAAGGGGCGTAAAAAACATGCCATTACTGCGTATCACTCGGTAGCACTAGCGCATACGAGCCAAGGGGCTTGAAAAACATGCCATTACTGCGTATCACTCGATAGCACTAGCGCATACGAGCCAAGGGGCGTAAAAAACATGCCATTACTGCGTATCACTCGGTAGCACTAGCGCATACGAGCCAAGGGGCGTAGAAAACATGCCATTACTGCGTATCACTCTACAACACTAGCGCATACGAGCCAAGGGGCGTAGAAAACATGCCATTACTGCGTATCACTCGGTAGCACTAGCGCATACGAGCCAAGGGGCGTAAAAAACATGCCATTACTGCGTATCACTCGGTAGCACTAGCGCATACGAGCCAAGGGGCTTGAAAAACATGCCATTACTGCGTATCACTCGATTGCATTAGCGCATACGAGCCAAGGGGCGTAAAAAACATGCCATTACTGCGTATCACTCGGTAGCACTAGCGCATACGAGCCAAGGGGCTTGAAAAACATGCCATTACTGCGTATCACTCGATAGCACTAGCGCATACGAGCCAAGGGGCTTACAAAACATGCCATTACTGCGTATCACTCGGTAGCATTAGCGCATACGAGGCAAGGGGGGGGCCGGTGTGAAAAAAAAACATGTCATATCTGCGTTTCCCTCTACAGCAAAACAAGGTTAGTCGCTTGCGACAAACTTTCTTCAAAAACGCTAGTTGCGGGGCCAATAAAAAGCTTGTCTTTTGTATGAAATTGATTTATTGATTATTGATTATTGCCTGTAATCAAGGACGTCTAAATGAATTGATAAAGCGCGAAATCACATTTAAAGCACTGCATTGTTTTAGATATTATAGTATTTGTTATTTTTTGGTGATTCCTTTGATATTTAAGAAAAGTATATTTCCCTTTATGTTCAAAAAAAATATAAAATATAATTTCCACCAATAATTTGACATATAATTAGATACAACAGGTGTTTCTGAAGTTATTATATTCTAGTCCTGAAACGAATGTACTGTTTTTGTAGACACAGGTTTTTTCTCCATGGTGAGAATTTTATTTATTTATTTATTTATTTTATTTTTTTTTGCGGTGGCGACCACTATTTGTGGAGCGCGCCCTCTTTTGAAAGAAAATTGGCTATGTCAAGCACACCGGCCAGAGTGTATGGCGCCCTCGCATTGCATGAGAATCAAGCAGTGAAACGTGGTTGGCGCCCTCAATATTGAGGGCGCCAAACACGTTTTAGTCGATTTGTAAACAAACGTTAGTACTAGGGCTTAATTCGCAGTCAACTAATTTTTGCCGTTTTTTGCTGTTATAAACTCGGCCCAAAATGCTGATGTTTAGTGATTTCATTTAATGACATGCCATGGAATATTTCTGCATGTGGGAAGATCGCCAGATCAAATGACTGAAATCACTGGACAGGCATGGTCCGACCAAGGTGGTTTTTGAAGTTTTGTTACAACATAGGCTAATCGTTACTGTAAATGACTGCATTGCAAAGTCACCGTCCAACTAGCAGCTGGGCAGTGACTAGTCCAGGGAACTTGGACCCAACACGCCTTTTTAACATTGGGACATGGTTAACTGGCTATTGCCAGACTAGGAGTTTGCCCCACCATCTTGACTATGTGCCAATGCAGTGCAAAGTGCAAAAATGATAAGACTTCTGGGACTGAAAAATATTTCCAATTTTGTTAGGAAAACTTAAAAAATTTCCTTCACTCTCCATAACTTTGTACACAACCGCTGAAGTAGCGTCAGGTTGCAACATTCTTTCCAAAATGAAGTCCGAGAACCATTTGGTTACATGGTAGTCTGGTTCCAACAGCCAAAAATTCTGACGTTGAATACTATACTAAGGTCAGGGAACCTGATGCATAAGATGGTTGTGTATTGATAGCTGTTGGTTAACGACTGCTGTAACGATAGCCCCATGTGCCTGGGATATTGCTATGCTGTATCGTAGCCACACCTCCAACCTGAAAGGTCAGCTGATTCTTTTCAGGTTGTCTTCTATGACCTCTCAGGTTTTGCGCCCCAGGTTTATTAGGTAATCTTACCTCAATGTACAGAGTTGACTGATGTCAGAATTTCAGATGACCCCAAAGCTGTGACATCTTGTGATGCAAATCATCTTGTCGCTGCAGCCGGTATAACGGGCTTGACACGACTGCAGTAGATGACGACATGACATGGAGACTCACACAAACGACTTGACTCGATACTACCACTCATGACGTCATAAGGGATACCGACAAAGCATGCTGGGATATAATCAAATATGGCCGATCAACAATGTGGTTTCCAATTATCGTAATCTCGGAATAAAT
This sequence comes from Patiria pectinifera, assembly GCA_029964075.1. Lineage (NCBI taxonomy): Eukaryota > Metazoa > Echinodermata > Asteroidea > Valvatida > Asterinidae > Patiria > Patiria pectinifera. Next base: position 584,047 of record CM057138.1, on the reverse strand, counting down.
CAAGCAGAACTGTTAATCCTGAATCAATCATCTGATCTTGTGGAATTATCTGAACCTAATTGTGTGTAACAGACCGTTATACCGGTACCAGTAGCGATGCGACGGATGTAAAGTTCCAATGACCACGCTCCGGCCCAGTCATGTCGTCGCAGCTGTCTGAGCAGACTCTGCTGGGGCCTGTCCCAGGCCCAGGGAGGAATCTATTCCCATTCAGTGGCCTCTCCGTTCCTAGAGTCAATTCTTTCGAGTCCAGAGAGGATTTGTAGGCTTTCTAGTAGCGCAAAATAATATACACTAACCAAGCTGGCGCAGAAGACTCACCAAGCACTAAATCCTCAGCGCGCGACGGAGGTACTGAAAATTGGCCAGATTGCGTGGGTGAATTACTACACAGCGCAGATCGAGTACTTGTTCATGTTTGTATGTGCATAATGGTAGTCTGGTTCTCAATCCAAAAGATTCTGACCATTTGTCACCAGTTCTATTTCTGACGAATTCATTTCACGAAGGGGGAATTTATTTGCATATTTCTCATATTATACACAACTCACATTTGTATGTCTGCATGTTTGCATGCTTCGACTCCATTCAATAGTGCCTCTGTTGACTACATGCAATTCTGCATAATGTATTGATATAATTAAAGCGGCACGAGTTTATTCAAAGAGCTTACATACCAACGAATAAGCAAAAACCCTGTTTCGAGTTATTCGCATTTGAAGTTGGACATTTTTCTGGGCGTCGTATTTCACCCTTAATATTTCAATAATAACCCTTTTGGTGTAAATTCGAAATGAAATAGGAAACTTGGTATCCATCAGGTTACTTATGTAATCAGAGAAATTGTGCGATATGATTTTATTTGATCGTTAATGTATTCGTCAGTTTGTCAAATTATAAAATTTCTAAAAGCCTGTTGTTCTTCACACTGTTTAGCTATTCGTCAGTTTATCTGATCACGCGTGCATGCGTGCGTAATCTAACAAACTGACGAATAACTTTGGAATAATCGTTGGTACTTTGAACGCACACCTTACATTACATGTAGCTGGTTACCAGTGAAATTCCGTATTGCATGTCAAATTATGGATCAGGGGGTCCGAATCTCAAAATCCAGACAAAAATAAGAATTTTGGCATAAATACTTGAAAGAGAATCCTTTATATACCCCAAAAATAACAAAATCTAAAACTGCCAAAATGGTAGATTTGCCAGTGTGTCGGCTCTGCGACAAAATTACAGACAACTGTTTTCCCATTCCTTTGATTGGACTACTATTTGTTTTCAGATACAGCACCCTATAATGCTCTGAATTCATGAAGCAGTTGGCTTTCTGCACTCGTATCCTCTGCCTTGCATGTAAACAAAGCAGGAACATTGATCGCTATAACATTAGAAATCAGTGGCTTAAATAGACATGATGGCCCTACACACATGTACATGTAAGCTCGGTTCCAGTTCGGCTTTATCATTACAAATGTGTTAATTTTCCAATAACAGTTTTCAAAAATCACTTGCTTGAACAATTTTACATAAAAGAACTAGGCATCCCCTGTACGTTTCAAGTGATTTGTTTTTTTTCAGCTAAATTGAAAAATATATGAATGTGTTTTATGGTTTTTCCTCCCTGAAAGTTTAAAGCAATTTGAGGACGACAGGATGCATCTCTTTCATATACTGTAAATATCTGAGAAATAGTCTCTAAAGTGGATCAACATACAAAATGCCTTTTATTCCGTCCAGTTCATTTGAACATTGGTCTGCAAATAATAAAAGAAACTAATATTACATGGGGGTACCGTTTATTGAGTCATGATTAGAAGAGTATTTTATACACAAGGCTGGAGTTTCAATTTTTACAATCTGTTCACAGTGAAAATGATTACTGGCTCGGAAACATGAACAAATGAACTTCTATAACTTGTACGTCTCGTCTGACAAATTTCATCCTCCTACATGTCAAGCACCTGGGTTTTCTCTCAAATTCAATTTTCAACTCTCCAGAATTTTACAGAACAATTTACATCAAATATACAGGTGTACAATTTTCCCATGTACTCTCAAAACAATCGCTCCTAGGCGTATAAATGTCTAGCTTGTATGTTTTTAAGTTTTACCAAACCCCCAACTTTTTGGGATTATTTTGGATGTCTTGAGTAGTCTTGGCCCAAGACGCTAGTCTTAAGTTTTCTTTATTTTCTTCCTAGGCTTTTCTAGGAAAGCAATCAGCAATCAGGATATGGTTTATAGTCAGTCACGCGCGTCAGTCACATTAAAATAAATATATGCGCTACGCGTAGAAATTCTATTGTGAATTTTGGTGATCGAGAATCACTAATTAGATATGCAACGCAGTGATACTCGCGTACGACTACCGGTATCAAATTGAAAGTCGCAATTTTGTTCAACAATATTAATATTTACACCAACAGTCTCATTTACAAAATGTACATGAAACGGCCTTGCTCCAATTCCTATGAATTCCCAAGACGTTAGTTCTTGGGAAATATATTTTCCAGGGTCAGTGTCTACCAGAAGGTCTTTGAGACTTTGACATAATTTACAAATTACCTGGAAGTAAGCTGACAATAGACGTGGCCGTACATGTAAAAGCTAGGCTCCTAAACAGTCTGGCGCCTGGTGCCATGTTAAAACTTAACAACACATTATCAGGGTACAAGTCCAAGATGGTTGCTTGATGGGAAATAGTCCACAGGAGCGCGGTAGATGTTAAGGTAAAGGGGCAAGTGACTCGATACCGAACGTCGCCTCAAAATGTTTCACATACTTCTCACAATGTTCACCTACAGAAAATAGGAAATGGTGAAAAAGAAAACAAAACACGACATTAAATTAAAGCTATAATCATAATGCCATTTCAATTCTGACGAGAATCTGCTTTAAAAAAATGGGTACATCTGTTAATTGATTTAGAAAGGTAATTGATTTAGAAAGGATTTTGTTTAAAAGACCCATGACATGAATTTTACTTGAGAACATATTTTGTGCAACTCTCAATTGCTTTTAAATGTATGAAAACTATTTGACTTCCTTAATTTTATCAGGAAGTGCACTGTTTTAAGCTTCCACATTTTCCAGACGTTTTATGACAATTGAGGGTGTGTTGCTGTGGTTTCATTCAGAAATACACTCTTTAAGAGTTTTTAGTTCAAATTGTGAACCCAATATTTACTCAATGAAAACAAAATATGTGCAAGAAAACTTTGCTCTTTGGTGATTTATTGTTGTTTCAGCACACGACAGTAAGCCAAAGAAAAGAAACTTCACGACAGCAAATTATCCAAAATTCTGGCAAATGTTGGTGCCGTTACATTTAGGCCTCCACCTTAAATGACATCAAGCTTTGCATTATGCAAAAAAAAACCCAAAACATACTAAACTCTTTTTAAACATAGCAAAACGAAAATAAAATTGAGGTTAAATATGACACAATAGTGCATTTTCAGGGATTGCATTTAAAGAAATACATTACACTGCCTTTAAACATTTAAATGTCGCATTTTGTACCTTTAACCCTTGCGTCCTTGCTGTCTTGCACTTTTGTTCCTTTTGCTTAATTCTTACCTGGCATAAACTGAGGATGTCCCCTGAGTTTGATGTTCCGTTGCTCAAAGAACTTGAAGACTGTGTAAAAGAGCATGCTGTCTGCTGTGTTCAGCGCAGCATCAAGGAACTTCCTAGCTGAGGCACTATCGGCACCCCCGACACTACGGAGAAACCTCAGTGCGGCAAGCAGCTGGTTTTTAGACAGAAGCACTTCAACTATCTCTTCGTTTGCTGTTGACACCCTCTGTTATTTTCCACCCAAAAAAGAGAAAAACATATCACGTTAAAACACTTACCATACAAATTCTTATTAAATACTCACAAAGAGGTTTTAAGCATTTTTTTTTTTTCCAACGGAAATATGTAGAGCTCTGCCACTATTTCCTTAATGCTTTTCATGAATTCACAATGTGGATATTTGTCATGCGCAAAGTTTTGAGTGGACTTTTAAGTTCAGCATGTTATGTCAGCTGTGTAAAATCCTGCATGTTGTGAAAAGGGCTGCGGTTGGGATTGGAATCATTTGCCTGGCTATCAATCATCATGGCAAGACCTCAGTTGAATGCTCAAGGGCAAATGATTCCAATCCCAAACCACATCAGCCTTTTGTCTCAGCATGCAGGATTTTACACAGCTTACATAACACAGCTCTGAAATTGTATACGGCAAGGAACTTGGTCACAGTGTCCAAAAATGTTGTTGTGATCAATTGAAAATTGTGTAGTGATACATGACTGAAATTAATGAAACTCGTAGGGGTTTTAGGCCAAGGATAAGGAGTATCTGCGTAGTCAAAATGGAATCAATACCCATGGAATCAAGGTTGCTGAGAAGTGGTTATAACTTCAGGGACAACCTTCCGAGTAAACCCCCAGTCATACCTTGAGCATATCCAGTGCTAGTTGATGTGCTGGTGGGTAACAGCTCTCTAATGACAGCAGTAGGCAAGCAATGGGCTTGGAGTCGCTTAAGACGTGATATTGCAGGAATTGATGCAGTTGATAGAAACAGTTGTGATGGACCAAGGTATTGATGACCAACTCATACAGGAAATGCTGCGTGGGACAGAATTGGTTACATCAAGTATGTTTAGAAAATATCTTCAATAAACTAAAGATCTACTGAGCGACAGTAGTTATTGGTGTTACCGTGACCGCAAACCAAAACAACACTGATACTCCACCATGCAAAGCAAAAAAATCTTATATCTTCAATAAAGTTGAAGCTTATTTTGCTGTTTAGTATTCAATCATTCTTTGTTCTTGTTTTGATTATTCAAAGGCTGAATTTACCGCAAACATTAGTATTCACAAATTATTTGACATCATGATGTCACCATATTTGATACACGCAGCACAAATGGACTTCGCTCCCCCCCCCCCAAGAAAACCATCAAAACAACAACGTCATTTCCAAACAACAAACACAAGTTGCCCATGATTCACATGATAGTTAAAAAAAATGACAGACTACTCAAAAAAGGTAAATATTCTGAAGAGAACTGCTTCTTTCCTATAGTTGTCATCCATCTGTGTATTGCACTACGGTTCTGACATGGATATTTCAAATACCAAAGTTGTTTTGACATATTTGTTGGTGCATGCCTTATTGTCCTTACCTGAACAGGGATTTGATAATGGTTGAGTGACCTGATGTATTCCACCAGCACTGCTACAACAAACTTATACTTGATGTCTTTGCGTTCAGCAACGGGTGTCAATACATGCGTGTACATGTCCGATTGATCAATGACAATCTTTCTGATGACTGGGGGTCTAGCTGCCGCTGCTTTAGGAGTTCCACCGCCTTCAGGGTTCTGTCAACAAAAGAGAAGTTCTGAGAATCCTCATCAAGGAAGGCTCGATACTTACCATCTCACTATGTTCACTTTGATAACACAACACGGTACACAGAAGAATGTTCATTCCTCCAGCCACGCTTACAAGCTACTTTTGTACAAGTTCAACTGTATTACCTGGGCTGCCAACTGTTCGTCTTCAAGGAAGTTGCGATAGACCTGGTTGAGCTTGTCAAACATCCGAGCAATAATCGCTAGGCTACACTGTTGCCCCGGCAATAAGACTGGAAAATATCAAAATATGGATTTTTACAGCCCTAAACTTAAAAGCAACATTGCTGTCGTGTCAGGAAAACCCTCACCTTTGATTCGGGTAATTGTCAGCATCCATACTCCAATTGGTTATAAACATAGCGTATAAACCTTCAAAGCGAACGTTTATTCCCTTAATAAATTGAGGAGATATGCTTTATTTATTCCATACATTTCCAAGGCAGAAATATTTAACTTTCAATCATTTCATCAAGTGAATGCTAACAAATCTACAAAACAATTAAGTGAAAATTTTAACTACAACACAACAATATGCAGGCGTGCAACTAGGAATTTTAAAAAAAAAACCAAGGAAACTCCAAAGAAGACAACACTTTGCACAGTGTTTTTTCAATTTGTAATGACATTCATGAGAAGTTAAAAAATGAGCAAATCAGTGGATCCCAGGAAAAGTTGCATGCTTGAATATGGCAACGAACAACCAATGGTTTCTCTGGTCACTCACCTTGCTTGCAAACTGACAAGATCACCTTTTTGCTCTCCTTCCTCAAAAGTAGGAAGTCGATCAGACGGCACTGCAAAGCAAGCAAGACAATTTTAAGAGCAACTACAGATTACTTTAACCAGTTCGTGCTGTGGGCCGTGCACACATGCAAAGCTTTGCAGTATTTGGAATGGATGACCGATAACATCATGCAGGGAGCGAAGCCAGAAATATGAGTGTGCTGCCCAAGGGTGATGGCTTCAACCTGCCTGACCTAAGGTCGAGTGAAAAGTAATACCACGCTTTGTTCCTTTCTCGTCAAAACAATCCTGGCGTAAAAAAATGTACATCTCTGGTTTGTAAACACAATTTCAAAGAAAACAAACTTGTTCAAAAATGTAGGTATCTGACAGGTGCAACTTTATGTACTGATTTTTCACTCCGGGGTTTTTCCGACTCTCTGTCTTTGGATGCAGTCCATGTTAACTGTTCCAAATGCCAAACTTTTCATGTACTTCATTTAAACTTCAGAATATTTGGCTTTAGCAACTTTGGAAAGCTAGTAAGGAAAGAGTGAAATGTTGTCTGAGTTCATCTTACGTCAACTGTGATCATCTAACATTTTCTATGATCATCTTACTTTATCTGGAATCATCTGATATTGTTTGTGATCATCTTATTATACATCATCTGAAATCATTGTCTGTGATCATCTCACATCATCTGCGATCATCTATCATTTGTCTATGACCATCTTACTTCATTTGGAATCATCTGATATATTGTTTATTGTCTTACCTTGTCTGGGATCATTGTGACCAGTGGCTCCAGTCTGAGATGGACATGCCACAGACATCCCAGCCGGGCATCAATCACCGTGTTGGGCTGGAACACCACCCAGTTGGGTGAGTCTGGGTACCAGTTGCAACGTTAAGGAACAAACTGCAGCACAACCAAACCGATAACAATAACACTGCTTATGGAGCACTCTTAACCAACCAAAAACACTTCCCGACCAGAACCCCAAACAATTATGTAAGGATACACAAATCAATGTTGACCTCGCGCATTTCGAGTCCCGTCTGCGTAGGTATCCCAGCAACCCTCAGCTTGATAGGCCTGATGGGTAATGGTGCCAGGACTGGGTAGTGGTAGTTGACGTATCCGTCACTTTCTGTCACCGGCAGCCGGATATCAAATATCATGGACGTCTGCACAAACAAAAAAAGCACTTCAAATGTCGCAATATGCGAACACTCACCACAGTGAGCATAAAGTCCGACTCAGAAGAATTGAGGTATTTTTAATTCTTGATTCTGCAGAACAAGAGTTTTTAAGGGGAAATATGTATAACACTTGGGGGTTTTGAGTTCAGTAACAGAAATAAAGACCTACCAAATTGAAGTTGTGAAGCAATTTGTTTTGAAAACAACATTTAAAAATGCTGTTGTTGTATAATGTTGAATGAACAGTCAACAAGTAGCAGGATGAAAATATTTTTTAAAGCTGTTTCATAGAACAAAAAAAATGACTTACACACCTTTGAAGCCTGGTGGTGTACCACAACCAAGTTATCCTACAAAACCAAAAAATACAACACTAAGAATGATATTTTGTCGCATGTGTTCAGTCAATGGCTAATTCAATTAAACAACAAATTACCAATCGAATGTTAGTGCTCCATGTTAAGTCTGAGAACAACTTAAACTACTGCATCTATTATTCACAAATCTTGAGCAATGCATTCCAACAAGAGTGGATCTAGAATCCAGAGAGAAAGAGGGTGGGTGGGTATTGCCTTGGTTAAACATCGATTGAGAATGAAGTAAACAAACACACTTACGACAACATTTACAGCAAAGCGGCCGGACATGTTCAGCTTGAGGACGTCTGTCTTTTTGGCTGGAGATTCCCTACAAATGAAAAGCACATCAACTGATAAACATACATTCTGTACACCGCATGCACTTTGTGCAGCTACAAATTTCAGACAGTCCACACTTAACCATCACCAAACAAAAAAGGCATTCAACCCAAAGTGCAATCTTTCCCCAATCTATGGTGACAAGCGTTGGTTTGTTCTTACAAATAAGCATCTCAGTAATGTTGTAGCAAGGAGTATCTGGGATAAATAAGTTTGTCCACGGATGACGGATAAACGCGCAGGGAGCGAGGCTGGAAATATCTGTCAGCGACCCGCTCACAGTGGGTGGGTTCCGCTTTATTTACTCACCCTGTACTATCCTGATTCAGGGATCACTAGAGCCACATTTTTGCATACATTTAGTGCCATGTTCTACAGCCTCAACCAAGTAGACATTTTTGAATGGAACTCACTTCTGCAGTTGATAGAGAACAATCTCTGCTCCTTTACTGCTCGGTCCCCTTGGCTGATGTCGAAGAACAACAATGTACAGATGCTTATAACTACAAACAGAAAAATTCACAGATTAAAATTTGTTTTGAAAAAGAAATGGCTGCAAAGGTAAGAACATTTCATCTTATAATAGTCTACACTGGTTCTGGGAATTTTCATTTTCACCCACTAATTGTCATTAAAATCATTTCTCCTTTGAAGCTTTGGGAATGTTAGTTTCTTGTTGCAAAGTAGCTTGCTCAGGGACAGTGAATCTATACAGTGTTCACATCCACATTTTGAAAAATAATTCTTACAACAGAACAAACGAAGCAGACATTTCTTCATGGCTCAATGGCAACCATTCCTACAACTGAGAACTGACAGTAACTCCTTTTGAACATTGTGATTGATAATTTTGCTTTAAACTGATTTGATACTTACAGATTGGCAATGGTTACGTCTCGTTCCAGCAGACAGAGTTTGGCCGGTTTGGGAACTTGTGGTAAATCAACATCAAACTTTGCCATCTTGAGGATGGTACCAGCCTATGACAGCAAATCATACAATATAGCTTTCTGGTTCTGCATTGTACTTTTATAATCCTAAACTTTCCACCAGCCACAAATTAAACATACTTTTTTTTCAAATCATTATCGCACAAAGATTAAGTTTACTGATCTCGAACATCTCTCATGACACTACAACAGCACTGGGTCAACATATCATTTACCAAATACAGTCTACAGTGTTCAAGTAAATATAGTGTGCAACCAGTTCAGAAATCTTACCTTAAAATGGAATGGATTGAGTACATTGCCTAGCGTCGATGAGGACAATAGGAGCAGCGAGTTGTCAGCCTGTTAGACAACACAGAAAAATATGGACAGAGAAATACTCCATATTATAAAGCAAAGTCTGTCACTGGCCATATGCCCCATCAGGCCAGCATTTATCTCCAGTTTCAATAGCATAAAACGACTGAACAAAAAATTATATTCCCCCTGAATGAGATGCCAGGCCATCGCAGGCTACTCCCCAGCTAATGTCGGTACCCATTTATACTCTAGAGTGGAGAGAGGCAAGTGGGGGTGAAGTGGCTTGCCCAAGGACACAACAAACGACTGGATTCGAACCCCTGGCCCTCTGATCATGAGTCACGAACCTTAACCACTAGGCCACACTCCCATATTATGAAGATTGCAACAATTTGTGCCAAGAAAAAGTATATTCATATTTCTCTAGTTGGTTGAAATCTCTTGATGCAACAGATAAAGTGACTTCACGACAGTCCTTTTCTTCAGGCCATAATCTATTACATGTTGTGGATCTCTTCATGCAAAGTGTGCAGAATATAAAATTTGAGTGTTCACTTTTTGTTTCACAAAGTTTTTGATACACAAATACCATTCTAACTGCTGTAATGGAATTTAGGATTTGCACAAACGGACCATTTCTGTGGGACAAAAATCATAGGCTGCTGCAATCGAAACGTTCCTTGCATTATTATGATCAGGAATGCACATATTTCACAAAAACAAAATTCCAAATGAAATACATGAGATCAAAGTTCAGAGTGTCTAGTTAAGCCACAAAGTGATTGCAATAAGTTATGGCCTGAGGCATAACTTTGTCAGTGATTATCCTCTGTAACTGATGATATCACTTGTGATTACCTTGTGATTGGCTGGTAGTTGACATGTGATTGGCTGGTAGTTGACTTGTGATTGATTAACGATTGACTTGTGATTGACTAACGATTGACTTGTGATTAACTTGTGATTGACAAACGACAGACTTCTAGTTGACCAATGACTGACCTGTGGTTGACTAACGATTGACCCGAGGTTGACTAACGATTTACCTGTGATTGACTTACGACTGACTTGTGATTGACCAACGATTGAATTGTGGTTTGACCTGTGCTTCACCATCAACTGACTTATGATTGTCTCAATTACAGTTCTTTGGTTTACTCACAAAGAAGACGAACCAGTTGACTGAGATGTTGATGTTCTTGAGAGATTTCAGTGTCTTCTTCTCTGGGATGACTTGGTAGAGTTCCAGTCCATGGTCTGTGACGAAAACTACTTCGTTGATGTTAGTCCAATTGAAGCCAATGATCTTGGTGTTCTTACCCTAATCAAATGAAGCATTTACACAGACTCTCATCAAACAACTCATAATTTATAGCTAAGAATAAGTTAAAAGTTTTAACACTGCTGCGCCTTTTGACAATAAATGAAATTTATGAGCATTGTGTACCCTTTTCTGTCCATTGCTAAAAAGAACATTTCACAAACTTATGAATCATTACAGGGGGCCCCTTTGCGAAATGATTGATGTATGCATGTGCGCATATTATTTATGTGGCACGTACTAAAAAAAAAAAACAATTTGATAATGTGAACATACTATTGTTCTCATACAGGTAGCAGCTAATTTGTTGCATTTTCAGCAGCACCAGTATATTCAGAGTACAATACATAAGCCTTTACTTTACTACAAGTATAATCGTAGTGGCAAAATCTGGTACGTCTGTCACTACAAATATATTCATAGTCGGTAGTCAATGTGTTAAAGGCTAACCCATTCCCACTGCGTATGAATTTCCAGTTAACTGCAATTTTCTGTCAAAACTAACGCCATCTGAAAAAAGGATTTTCAACTTAACATGAAAAAGATTCAAATATGTTCAGTCTATGTATTTTTGAAAATGTAAATTACTTCAAGACTTTTACCTTACAACTCTGAGAATATTCAGCTGAATCCACCGAAGTGTGAAAATTGATGAATTCCTGAAAGCAAAATGAGAGAGAGGCATGTTATATTTCACACATCCAAGCTATACGGAAAACATTCTTAATGGCTAGAGAAAGTGCATGTAAAAAAAAATACAATTCTTTTCTGATAATATTGAACATTTGAATAAAATCACAAAACTGTTTCCTGGGTTGGAAAATTTAGAACACCAGGAACATAGCTCACAAATATGTGACCAAGAGAATGAAAAAAAGTTGCTGGTGAAATCTGAACCCTTTGCCCTCAGTTAAGAAAATGGGAGAACATAAAATTGGTGTCTGGAAAATAATGCAAGATTTGCCTGGAATAATACATACCACAGTCTTCTGTGACCTCTGAATGGCTAATATTTTCAGGTCGTACGAAAACTTGATTGAGATGACAGGACCTTTGTCTTCCATTCTGTTGACAAAGAAAAGATGAAAAATTTTCTGATTCGTGCCTAAACAAATTCCTTTGCGAGTACTACATCTACATTGTGTCATCAACATGCAGATTTCTAAGCCCAAACACGTCACTTGAACAACAGCAAAGTCTGGTTTCCAAGGCTTAGTATTCCTACCATACCAGAGTGACATTGTAGTACACTTGAGCCTTGAAAAGGGCCCGACTAAAACAAGATTATCAACTCTTACACACTGACCTGAAAGTTGTGCTTGTTCGTTCATCTGGGCCTCGGACCACAACACCAAGAGCTCCACCTGAGCGAACAGCAAACACCTACAAGATGATTGATAATGTCAGTGCAACAGATAATTACATTGACAGTTTTCACAAACTCTGATACGGATGAACATATTAGAAGATAACTATAACAGGGAAGAGATGGTTTGGCTAAGTTGATTGACCACTACCCCTAGGGCTAGCTACTAGTCTCCCCTTCCGTATGACCATTTCCTTTTCTGCAATAGCATCACACAATATGAACATTTCAATTTGTTGGCTTCACATGTACCTGATTCACGTTACTTCCAGAACTGTAAGTTTTTTACAAACCTTACAGAAAGCAAGTTGAAATTGCTGTGGCAGAATATTGTCAATATTTTCAAACCAAACTCTCCTGTCACAAACTGTTTGGCCCCAGTATTTCACAGGCATTATTTTGACATGGTAAGGTACCTCCGACTAGGGTGGGTTCAAATCTCTGAAAAGTCAACAAAAATGTGAAATTTTCCAGAACCAAGATCACATAGAGTTTACTCTGCTGTATGTCGTCGCTCGCTGTCGACTGAGGGCGCTGTCAGCATGTGCAATTTGGTCGAGAGCACAGCGCCCTCAGTTGACAGCTAAAGACGACAGACAGCAGAGTAAACTTTTTGTGATCTTGGTGAGTGAAATTCTTACAGTTTTGGATGATGTTGGGTTCACGTTATCAACATGAACATCTATCATGATCTACATTATTCTTAAGCTCTTGAGCCTGTTTAAAAGGCAGTGGGTATTTGGTCAGTGCGGATTTCCTTTTAGCAAATATTCTTTTCACAAAGATTTTCTCTGATTGGCTGACATACAAATTATGTCATATTGGCTGCGCAGGAGAAATCAAAGACAACCCCTGGCACAGTTACAGTTAGGCCTACGGGAAAGACAGAAGTAGCCAGATGCCAGCAGCTGTAGAGAGTCAAGAACATTTTCTAAGTATTTCCTTTCGAAAGTCGAAATTAATGTTTTTCAGTCCCAGATTCATGTCTTATCATCATTTTTGCAATGACTGACCTTCATTGAGATGATGTGATGAAAAAAAGTGGCATCAGGTTGCACCATTCAGAAAGAATTCCATACCTGGACATCACTTGACACCCTGTGCACAAACCCTGCTAAATCATAATGCTTCAATAATTTCCCTGCTAAATTTAACTTTTTATAGGACATGTTATCGCTTTATGAGCGTTGCAACCTGACGCTGCTTTTTTTCTTCATATATCACATATTATATCAAGGTCAGTCATTGCATTTGATGATATGTATCCGGGACTGCAAAACATTTCCAATTTTGTTAGGAAATACTTTAAATTTGGTGATTGTGTAATGTAGGGCCTGGTTCCTAAAAATAAAATGGAACAATATCCACTTAAAAATTATTAGACCGACCAAAGTAGTTGGGGAGATTCTCACTAAACAATGCTAAACAGGTATGTCATAGATAGAGGGCAGGGCATGAAGGGTTTTGTTTTTTTTTAGAAAATTTTGAGGTAAAATGACAATGACAGCGCGGCGACAACACGCAACCCGAAAGTAAAAATGGCGATCACCGAGCAATGTACCATGAGCATGCATGGCAAGCTGAATCGCAAGGCACAAACCGCGCAGGAAAATGGTGATTTCTACCCCAAAAAACTGTTCAAAATTGCAAAACGTGTGTCCTTAGACTTGTTAGAATTGAGAAAAGTCTGCTTTTGATTGTAAAAGCCTAAATATAATTTCGAGCAATAAAACATTTTTGACTCTCATTTGATTAAAACAAAACAGGGGCCCTACACTTCACGATTGCCCTAATTTTTCTTGACATTCTATAGGCCTACAATGTAGTCACTTAGTACACAATACGTTGCTCAAGGCATGCCACTGCCACTACCAGGTTGCAACTGTCTTGAACTTGAAGCATTCTTTCCACCATGGAGGTAGAATTAGAGTATTGTATTGAGGCTCCAGTCCATATCTAGCCCCACTAGTGTGGCCGTCGGTATGCTGCACTGTTCAGCGCAGCATACCGACGGCCACACTAGTGGGGCTAGTCCATATAATGTTTCCACTAAACAGAAAACAAGTGCTCCTCCATGTTTCACAACTCGGTACAACTATAGAATGCAGGGCCACTTTACTCTACATCCGCGCCTCCGTACGGCTGCGTGGAGGCGTGGAGCCGCAGTGCCTACCTCCGAAAATCGATCATGGAGTCGTGGAGCCGCAGTCGATATCTCCGAGAACTGCGCCCTCTATCGGCGCGAGTCTCTGCGACTCCCCGACTCCACGCCTCCGCCACTCCAGTGCCCCGCGTCTCCGCGACTCTGCGACTCCACGACTCTGCGCCTCCGCCACTCCGGACAGTGCCCCGTCGCCCTCCTCCCTTCCTGATTTGTGAGCCAATTTAAAATGGATACGGACGCTTCGTTCTCAAAAAAATTCCGCCGAGAATTGCGCCCTCTATTGGCGCGAGTCTCTGCGACTCCCTGACTCCGCGCCTCCGCCACTCCAGTGCCCCGCGTCTCCGCGACTCTGCGACTCCACGACTCCGCCACTCCGCGACTCCGATCCGTACCGTGCCCCCAACACATTTACAAGCACGCCCTCCCTGGCCTTCCGATCCTTCATGAGAAGCTTAGAAGACAAGTGCATTCGCTGTACTTAGCACTTTTTGCAGGTTTGCATATCTATTACTCCTATCCATCCACGCCTCCGACCAAGCAAAATAAAAAACCTTGCTCCGGCGTGGCCCTGCATTCTATAGTTGCTCCCACAACTCGAATACAAAAGTTGTTTGAAAATGTCGTTTCTTAATCTTACCTGTCGTTTGACTTCATCGTAGAAAACGTTTGTTGCTTTGCTAATGGGCTCAAATCGCACAGGATTTGTGGAAAGCTCCACGTAAAAGTTGTGTTCCTCCACCATTTTGCCATCACATGATGTATATGGACAGTGTACAGAGTCTGGGAATAAGACGGTAAACAGGCATGCTTCTTCACGTCATTGTCCAACAATATGGAGCCAGACTATTGCATATGCTGGTGGAAGCCAAGAGTGGGTGTGGCCTTGGAATATCACGCGGGGGGGTGGGGGGGGGGGTGGTTGTTGCTGAGGCGCGGGTTCGTCACAAAGTTGTAAAAATTTAAGGGGAACCGGCAGTGGGCGTAACTTGTATCCAATTTGAAGGGGACACTTTGTGGCCTCGTGTTTTGGAGGGGAAACTTGTGCTTCAACCAATAGAAAGCTCTATTTTGCCATCCCAACCTGGAGATCGGGGAGCCGCCGGGGGCACGCATGGCTGGGACCCTGTCGTGAAATTCACTTCGTTTTTTGAGAATTATGATGTAAAAAAAAGGTCCTGTTGGAAAAATTGCAAATTTGGTATCATTTGAGGATAAAGGCAGAGAGTTGTGAAAACTTCAACTGACTGTCAAAAAAAAATGTTAAAGTTATTCGTTTTCAAAAGATGCATAGGCTAGGCCCTACGTACTACGCGTCACAGTTTCTCTGAATTGGAAGATTGGGCTTAGTTAGATTAATTACGGAAAATTCTGGCAAATGTACAAACATTTACAAAGATAATGCATGCCAAACATATCTGTTTTAAACGTTCAGTTCATAATGACTGGAGCACAAGAAATATTAGAAGACAAAATGGTCCATTGTTTTATTCAAAAATAGGGGCCTACATGCACATATGCCTATGCAATTCTAAACTGATCGTCTATGATTGAATACGGTTACAGTTTAACAGAGAACTGAGTATGCACGTTTTATCAACGTGGTCTTTCTAGGATTTTCATCATAAAAGCCTCTCCAGGAAAAGGAACGTAAAGTAAAATATATCATGTTTGTGACCCGTTATAATCGTTACTAAAATAAAGCAAAAGGCCGCAAAACAAAAAGCCACACTACTACCGCTTAATTGTAATTATAGTTTTTCTGTGTGTGACTCAGGCTAATGCTAACCGAGTGTTCAGACGTCCTTCTGACGATTCCCCCCCCCCCAAAAAAAAAATGGGAATCACAAACATTATACATTACGTTAAGGCCCAGTGGTCACCAGGTGAGTCCATTAGAATACAATGTATATAGTTTGATTAGGTCGCATTTTCATTTTATAAAAATCAGAGTATGAAATTATGATTTAGTTGATAACGACTGGAGAGCATCACAATTAACACAGCAAACCACACTAAAAAAAATCTTAGTACACAATCATATCGTAAATGTCTTGACAGAAGTCTGTGCATAGGCAAAGTGCAGCGGCTTACATTACAAGAGAAGAGGTTCAGAGAAGAATATGCGATGGAAAATTAACGCTGCTGGTTCATTCAGCATGATTTTACCCTCATCAGTCGATGTTGTTCCCGACGACTGCAAGGAACCATAATTACCACTCCTTGGGGTCAGTCTCAAGTTTGGTTCACAAACTTCTCCCAAATACCCTCCACCATGCAAAGTATACAGATTTGTAAAAGGTGAGTAAAAAAGAAGTAATCATCTTTTTTCTTAAAAGAAATGAAGCTTGAAACACCACTTAGGTATATCTTAATAGAGCATGTTCTTTCATGATAGTCTTGAGTATCACCCGTTATCCGCGAAGTCCAGTCTCCGAACTAGTCTGTGTATAACCATATGCTGCATAGACTAGTTCGTCCTCTAGTGGTTTTTTTTTGGGGGGGGGGTGCCGAATTCTATTTTTCAAATCTAAAAAAAATGTCAGCCACAGAAGTACTTATTTCTCGAAAAGAAATATATATCTGACAGCTCCATCAATATTGTTACCGAAGTGTGTATTTTTATACTTTCCCATGTTCACATTATCTTAGAAGCCCATATTCCGAAATACTTTGCTTCACGCATTTTTAAACCGTTTTGAGGGGAGTCCGAGGTCAGAGGCATAAATCTCCTCAATCCGAAGCCAGGACGCGAAGGTTAAGGAAAGGCAGTCGGTCGTTACACAGTCTCGCAGATGGGCCTGCCGTCACACACATTCTCGTAGTAAGGTACGAACAGTTGAGCGATGGTGACAATCGGAAACATGACGAAAGCGCCGATCATAGATCCGATCTGAGACACCCCGCCGAACCAAATCAGCAATGTGCGGTTGTCGGCTTGACATCGAAGTATCCAGGCTATGGTAGCTTTGGTATACACAAAGAAACCACTGACGAAGATCCACGCCAAAATCTGAGGATAGAAAAGAAGATTTGTATAGTTTTGCCCTAGCTCCATCTACTATTTTGTATACTGTGCTCAACCAAATGGCCTGATTTACTACGAGTGCAGACGACGTGACCACCGATCGAGCTGATAGGAGTAAGCGGGACTTTTTTCATGAGGGTTGACCGTGCCCCTAATTCATGGCATGGGCAGCCGGCCATCGCGATTGGAGGCGATACGAGTATACGAGTGCCATCATTGGCAACAGTGGCGTAGCCTGGAATTTTTCAGTGGGGGGCTGGAGGTCTGGACCGTTTCATGGGGGCGTCATGTAGATCAATGATATTTTTTTTAGAAACTCAAAATCTCAGTGGGGGCGACTGTGGGGGCGACAAGGTTTCAAGGGGGCTGTCCCCCGTGGCTACGCCACTGATTGGCAACCAGACTCACCACAGGTGCGCGCATTTTTGTTTGAGTACAGCGCGCACGAGGATTACTGAATGTTTCATCTTGTTGATATAGCGCCCTCTTCGGGTTGGATTATTGGACTACTAACAGACAATATCCAATTCCAGTTTTGGAATAGACTGAGATTCAGTAAACATATGGGAACATTTAGATAACTATCGAAAAAAGGTTATTATTTTCATCATCAGCAGTCAATCAAGGCATTATTATTGGGCACGGTTATGTTTATTCCAAGACGGTAATAAAACTAGATGACGTGAAAACGAAAACAAAATAAATACATCACCACAATAATACTTACTATAATAGCATCACCTGCAACCTCATACTGCAATGGAGGAGTCGGGCTCAGCCCTGCCGTTAACAAGCAGAATGTTGCCGCAAGGGTACCGGCTATGGTTGTCACACCAATCAATGGTAGACTACGGAAAGGGAAGAGCATGACCAGGAAAGCAGCCAGGGGATTAGCGATGTTAGCCATGGCGGATGCGATCAGGTAGGTGTTGAGCCCGTAAGGGGCGCAGGAGTAGGTCTGAATTGACGGCAGTGCCCCGTTGCTCATTGCTGTCACGAAGGTTAAGATGCCAAAGAGATAAGCAAACTGCCAACGGGTCAAAGACGGCTGAGAGGGCGTCTGTGCGCCGTCTTTGCCCTCGATGGTGTGACGGCCCTTGTCAGATTCGGCGTCATCGACATCCTTCTGCGATGCTGTGTCGTCAACGGACGTGACGCTGAAGACCAACATGGTGCGGCTCTCGGCTCCTTTCACCGGGGCATCTTCGACCTTGGAGTCCTCCGTCTCAGGCTGGTACTTCTTGACGTGTTCGCGTTTGGCCAACGGCAGGTAGTTCAGCATAGTGAAGGAAATCAGGCAGGTGACCATCATGGCAAAGAGGAAGCCGAAGAAGTTCTGAGGTGGGAAGCGTTCCGGAGTGTCCCGCTGTAGCCAGTTGGTACATGTCTGCTCGACGACAATGCCATTGATGATCGTCTCGTTGATGTAAGTGCTGTTAGCTACACACTCCTTAGTCCCTACCCCCTGAATCAACGCCACGACGCTAGGAAGCAGTGAGCTGAGACCTTCCCCAACGAAGTACCACGTCAGATAAGAGTTCTTGAGGACAGACATAAAGGGCGTGAAGGCCACTGAGGAGGTGCAATCTACGATGGATAGGAAGAAGGCTAAACACAACAGTGCTGTGCTATGTAGGGAGTTATCGATGACCCATACTGTGTAGTAATCCCAGAAGAACACCAGAAGCAGAGTGGAGATGCAGCCGATGGACACAATAAAAAAATTGGCGGGGATCTCAACATGTAGACCCTTAGGTGAGAAATAGTTGGCCAGGGTGAAGATCAAGGGACCGATGTTAGCCAGCTGGATGATGACGGTAAGGTAGGCAGCCAGGTTGTAACCCTCGGGAACGTTACGAGACACAAGGAGTGGGAGTTGAACCCATAACCCGTTGATTGCTACCCACGATCCTGTACCAAACAACATGACCAGAATGATGACAGGGATGCGGACTCGAAGAGGGCTCTTTTCTTGCTCCGCCATTTTGTTTCTCTCGCAAGGTGTGCGTTATTCCAGTCTGAAATAAAAATAACAAAACAGATCAAACCTCCAAAACATGACAACGCAATCTGTATGCAGTTCGAAGATCAGACTTGGTTGGATGCTGGTTTTGAACTTGATGGGGTCATTACTAACTGTTACTAAGTCGTCAAACAATCAGGCATATATACTAAAAGCAAATATTTACCACTGGCAACAGGTATTCATGATATGCCATTCATCGACGCACTTTGAATGATACCAAATATATTTTGCAATGACCTGTCGACGCGTAAAGAGAGCGAAAAAAATATCAAAAACCTGCTAATAACGATGCAGCAATAATGGCGTGTCATAGGCTACGTCGTTTGAACCGTCGATCACTATGTACCGAGCAAACAGAACTTCAATGCCATTCAAGTGCGAGTCCTGTAGAAGGTTCAAATTTGGGGCAACGCAAGGCCACCAAGCAAATCCCAGCACATGTTTTCTGTCAAAAAAAATTGCGTTTAATAATGATTCATCATTCACTGTTATCTTCGATCAAAACGAGATACGTACGGGATGTTTGTGGTGCGTGTATAACTCTCGATGGTGATAGCTAGCTAGGTGCACGATGCGACGGAGCTGGAAATTTGGAAATGATGCAACAGATGCCGACAGCTACAATAATTCTCTGTCCATGGCACAGAGCTATATTAAATTGTAATTTGATATAGCTTTATGGTTCAGGGTGCACTTTATAAATTCGCTCAATGACCGACGGCTATTGTGTGATAAGTGATCTTGGCAGGCATACACACACACAATGCGGTGCCCTATGGTGAAGCTGGGTTTTTTCCGCTTTGGCACTTTTTGGCAGCTGAAGGTTGGGTACCAAAGTGCACTTGTCATGCGACAATGCCAGTCTGTGGAAATGGATAATTAAGCCAAACTGGAAAGGCATGACATTGACGATATCCATTCATAAGATGGAATTTGCGTCGGGGTGATGTAAATTTTTCCCCCACCGACGAATAACACAATGATCGAGTCATACGTTGCTGAAGGGCAATATCTTGAATTGACGATATCGTCTGCAAACATTTTCTTTTACTCATTCACGTTTTAGGGCACAGTTGAATAGTGGCGAGGCTTGACCTGAGATTGAACTTTAACTATTCATATTGAGATACAGTCACAAAAGGTAGGTACACGGTTAGCCGTTCCTTTGTGGTGAATTTTTGATCGTACGAGTTAATTGAATCCGTGTGCCAAATAATCATATTGTGGATCATCATTTGTAGTTATACTAGCTACAGTCAACGGCGATAGTACCAACAATGGCTAGAGAAACCAGATCAAGGTGAAGACATTTTCTGTTGACCACCACAAGGTTACTATAGCTCCGTCACTCCGATCGGATCTTTTTTTGTCCCTTTGTGAGAAGCATATATGCTAGGAAAGCTTAGCAAATGGACATTAGCCTAAGACTTTAAAAATGATTATTTACATAGAAAACTTACCAGATTGTAGCGTAGACTAGAGTCGTACCATAATAGATGAAGAAATATTTAGCCTATACCAACTGTTTAATAACCACCCGTGGCGTAACAACGATTGTGTAACTACCGACTTGCGCTTACGCAATTACGGGGCGCAGGATTATTAGCCTTGCACTCCAAGCTGATAAGCCTTTCATCACAAAGAGTAGGGACCTCGGGATTATATACAGTCGCCTCTAAATGTACTGATGACGACAAAAACATAAATACATGTACTTCCAGACGCGACGGTTAGTTCAAATACACATGTACATGGAATTTCGCATTGTCAAGGGAATCATCACATTAATAAATTTGTTTGTCCGGAAAAATGAAATTACTTAAACTTGCAGGACAGTTGCCTAAAGGACCCTGAAACACACTTTGACTCCATTTTTGGACAAATATGAATTAGAAAGAAACTTAACATTGAAAATTTGGGAGAAAATCGTTCAATTTTTTTTTTTCAAAATTATAGGCGATTTTTCCCCAAATCTGCAGAATTTTTAGTGTTTGTTGGAATACTGCTTAATGTTCCTCTTGCATCCATTGCAATTTCTGCGTTGTTGGCTGAAATACAATTTGTTTTGCCCTATTTTGTTAAATATGTAAGGTTACCCCTTGCATTTTTTTTTTAATTTTGGCTTAAACACATTTCAACTCGATTTTTTGACAAATTTCAAAAGAACAACTGTGTCAAAAATTTCAGGGAGATTTAGTCCAAAATGTGTTGTTCTTTTGGTCAAAAAAAAAAAAATGGAATTTCAGCATTTGGAGAAAGCATTTGCCCAAAATTGATTTGACGTACTCCACTGATTTACACACAAAATATCTTAATTTATTTCTTATTCTACGTTTATCAAATCCACAAATATTGCAATCCAAGTACATTTTATATACAATTAAGAGGAATTGTACACGAAAAAGTATTAAATTACAGGTTAAATATTTAGTAATTAGACTGGCTACCCCAAGCCGTCTTATCAATGTTTGTTATTTACATATTTCCAGAATTAAGTTCCCAAAAATGTGATCATAAAATATCCCAACTCCTCACTCCTTAAGGCCTTAATTTCGTGAGCGTCACCTGAAAACTCTTGGATCTGACACTGCCTTATGAAACAGTAAAAACCTCTGTAAGTCAGCAGAAAAAGGGAGCTATATATGGGGGGGGGGGGTCAGTCAAATCAGCCATCAACCCCCCCCCCCCAAGACAATAGGGGTGTGCATTTACAGATTAAAATTTAAAAATTATTTACCGATTATCCGTTAAAGAAACTCAACCCCAAAATTCAAATCATGAAAGCTGTTCAGATTGTTCGTAAAGGTCCGCAAGATAATACAACCACATCAGCGCGTCAATACAGCTAGATACAAGTATGTACATGTAGTGAGCTTTATAGCCTTAGGGTAATAAAGTGTTAACTGTAACTTTTGCGAGCGTCATAAATGCGAAACTGTGTAGCCTGGTTTTCATTTTGAACATTTCTAAAAAATGACATTCAAAACCTTTTTTTTTTACTTTCTGAGAAGCTACTTTGTAATTTGTGATGTTGGTTACGAGCACCCGATTACATAATCTGGAACTGGTTCCCGACATGAACAGTCGGGTACTCAGGTACCCGGTTCCGATGCACAGCCCTACCCGACAGCAACTCTTTATTCTGCATCAGAACCATAGAATGGAGTCCAGTAGTAATGACGACGTATCCCATGGTTCAACTCGGCAAGCAGGACGTGGCCATCTACGATGTATGGCTTAACATCTGTATCCTTTGTATCCAGACGACCGGATTCCATCAAACCGTTAAAAGCCTGAATAACAAGAATATAAGAAAAACTATACATTACTCATATTAATTATTAGGCATTCGTCTAGTGCAGCATTTCAGAAGTGGACCTCCTGCATATTTGAAGAAACATTCAATGAAGTTTGGTTACCTACCACACATGCAAGTTCCTGCAGATGATTTCCCCATATGAATACACTAGTCAGTGTCGTGTTGGTGTTCATGGCTCTTGCTATGGCACACAGTCCAGTTGCCTCGATGTTGTTGCTCGTTATGACCAGCCTGAGAATAACACAGTGAAAGTTGGTTCATATTCATGCAAAATTAATGTTAAGCAAAAATGACTTAACAAAACAACCTCGATTGATATGAACTCAACTTCAAAGTTTGCAAATTCACAATGCAAATATTTGCCATGTCTTGAAATTTTGCATGTCTTTGAAGTTAAACAGTGTACCACTGACAACATAATGGGGAGTCAGGTTGGTGTAGCAGTACTTTCCTCGCGTTCCACCGCAGTGACCCGGGTTGGATTCCAACCTGGGCCAACATTTCAATTGGGCTTTCAGTCCCTGCATAATTCCGTGCGTTTTTCTCAGAATATTCTTCAGGGGTTTTCCTCCCACCTCTAAAATTGTACTATCTTCTCCGGTACGACTACAGAATACTACCTACAATATCAAATTAAAGGGAATGTACATCATTTGCAAACATCGAAAAATAAAAATACCAAGTTTTTACGAAATACCTTACTAGGATGTAGGTAAATGACAGTCTCAAGCATCTTGTAAAAATTATGGCACCTGGTGTGAAGTCATTTTCAAGAAAATGGTATTTTTGTAAATATTTCCAACGGTGGTCGGCCGACCAGCGTTGGAAAAACCTAACTATTTTTCAACTACTGCTCCGAATTTACCATTTTTTCAGTCCAAATGTTGTTTGCTATTGGTTACATGTTCATGAACGGGTGCAGGCCAGCTAGACTGGTTCCCTTGCCTTACAATTTTCCATCATCTATAAATTGATCCATTTTAACTTTTGTGGAGTCAGGGAACCAGACTACTTGAACATTTTTGTTTTTCTTGGTTTTCCAACCTTTTCGAACACAAAACTTCAAAAATGTCAGTGTAACAATATTTGATCTATTATACTAACCTCTCAAATAGTTCATTTCTGAAAATTACAGCAAAAGTCAATGATGTACATTCCCTTTAACTGAGATATTAAAATAACCCGAGGTTAACAATCCAGACAGTGAGGATACAGGGATCATAATTAATGATGACTCACGTTTTTAGGTTTGAGTTGAGCGAGACCAGAGCTTGACTCAGGCTGACTGCACCGTCGTCTTCTATTCTGTTGAATCCTAAGTCTAGGATTTCCAGGGGCGTGTTCAGCTTGAGAAGCTTAGAGAAAGCCTTGGCACCGTCCCGTGTGATGCGATTGCTGCAAGGAAGACACGTAAAAATTAAAAACCCAAATAGTTCAATCGAGTTGATTCAATGGACCAATCTGTCAAACACTGAAAATGAAAGATGGGCTTCGTATGCTCAAAGGGTGTCAATGCCAGCCAAGTTGAAGCTCATTTGCCCCAGTTTTTCAAACCCATAGACTATATATCACAACAGACAACAAGTGTTTTGTTATACCATGGTATTATTTTTGTTGTAACTTTAGGAATTCTCAGGTGAAGGCTTTTATTTGGCGTTGCCGCATTTGTAAATTTTATGAACAATAGATCCACCTGAACTATTGTGTAGCTGCTAATAATTCAAAATCTCTGAAGTAATTATTCCTTATACATATTTTTGCTCAATGTGTTATTCAAAATGGAATACATTTTCTGGTTTTTCTGCCTTTGAAGAAGATCTTGTTAAGATCGGAACGTCAGCCTGTCTTCATTTTTTAAAATTATTTCAGGTTAATCCAGTCAGAAAGCAGTTTACAGCAGTTTTATTCCGTTTCATTTCAAACTTTGAAGTTCTTTCTTCTTCTTTTTTACAAAAACATGGGGGATGAAACTTAAAAAAAAAACATTTTGCAGGTTAAATTGTCATATTTTTAAATTAACACAAATCTTTACCAGCTAAGATCGAGGTAAGTTAGTGCAATGTTGTGTTGCAAAGCCTCCACAAGACGATCAGCTCCAAAATCTCGAATGTCACACTTCTGAAGGTGGAGCTCCTTCAGTGTGCTATTAACCTAAAAAGAAAGAAACCAAATTGGCACATAAACTAGAAGCCAGTGTTATAATCATTTGTGATACATACTTTCTAGGAGCCTGTGAGAAGACAACAATTTTCGCAATGTCAAAGCTTTGGGATAAATTTGATTGGTAGGACTATGGAAACCAGTTAGAAACAATATTTTTTTATTCAGCCACAGATATTTCAAATACCTTGAGCATGAGAGACATATGGACCGTGGTTTCTTCCTGCTGGCTGAACAGTAGAGGTCGGTTGACACACAGCGCTTTGAGCGTGCTGTTGTGATGTAGGACGGTAGATAAGGCTATTATGCTTTGAGTGCCCTGAAATAAAGACAAATACAAGAAACTATTACTCAAAAAAAAATCGTTAACCATTGTGTTTATTTACCGCTTCTTGAAAAAATGTGTATACCTTCACAAAAAAGTAACACTAGCAATTGCTTTTTAAATAGGTTATGTGTGAAGCCTTCTAGCACAATGAGACAGAACTTAGCACAGGACGAAGTGGAAAAAAATGAACAAAACCAAATGGGGGCGGTCTTTCAGATTTATTGAGATTAATTATCTTTAAAATATCTATTACATACACTTAAAATACAGTATCCAACTTGTGGATACTAGACTATATTACTCACTTCAAGTTATATAAGGAAGATGACAGAAAACCGTAAATGAGTGTTTCTTGTGTATTCACATCCAGTATTAGACATTTTATATAAATCAACTTTGCCATTTGTATTGCAAGCATACTAGCTGCTTGTGTGATCGGCCATCTGTTATGTTTGCACAGCCTAATCTTCATTCAGTTATTAACATTTGCACGTGAATGTCTTGAGACCTACCAAGTCAGCGTCGCCTATGTCCAGTTCTTGCAACGCTGTGTTGACCTGCAAGCAGCCTGCCAGGTACATTCCTCCCTTGTTCTCTATCTTATTCCCATTCAGCTTCAATGAAGCCAACGTTTCATTTACCTGCAGGAATGGTAAAAACATTCTTCATTCTTGTTAATCAATAAGGGTTTAACAAATCACTGAATGTTTATAAACCAAAAAGTGAAGGCCAGCCTTGTGTACTCGTACGTACTTATATCTGACCGACTGACCTGACCAACTGACCTGACCTGACCGACTGACCTGACCGACCGACCGACACACAGCAAACTTTTCATTCTTATTTCACTGGTTTTCACCCATACACAGAGTCCACAGGTTGGATGCATACACCCAAGAGTCGAGAGGTTTGCTATGTACAAAGATCCAATCTTACCTGCAATGCTTTGGCTATGTTCTCTGCTCCAGCTGGTCCGATGTCATTGCTCTGCAAGTTCAGGCCTCGCAGTGCACAGGTTTCCTGGTAAAAAAATATCAACAATACACTTGAAAAGCTTATACTGAAGAAATGTACAGGAATATTCTTGTTTGTTATAAATTGTAGAATGAGAAACAGGCAAGGCAATAGAGATGGACATTAGTTTAAGAACTACTGACCTGCTTAAGTGATAAGTAGAGTCAGTGTGTAAAATTATCAGCTCATTGCTCTAGTTTGGTCTTGGAAAGTACCGGGACTTTCGTGGGTATTCCACGACCAAGACCCAATGCTTAGCAAATTATTTTCTGCATAGAGAGCCTCCATCTATTTCATAAAGACCATGAGCAGTAAGCACATCAAAAGGCACATTAACCTCAGAAGAAAAAGTTGCTAAAAGAGTAACAACACAAATCTCCAAGCATGTGCAACTGTCAGTATATCAACCGTCAAGACAACATCAACTAAACCTCTTAGTCCCAACACTCTGTTATGCATTGTGATGTATGCAATCACTGTAACCAGCGATGAGATTGACCTCGGTAATCTGGTCAATCCCTTCACTAGTCACTGACTAACCAGCAGTTTATCAGGGCTATGTCAA
The DNA here is from genome assembly GCA_029964075.1 of Patiria pectinifera. Classification (NCBI taxonomy): domain Eukaryota; kingdom Metazoa; phylum Echinodermata; class Asteroidea; order Valvatida; family Asterinidae; genus Patiria; species Patiria pectinifera. The sequence goes on along the minus strand of CM057138.1, from coordinate 557,463 downwards.
CTATGGTTAACTGTGGTTAATCCGATTATAAATTATCTCTATTAACTATTTGTGCTAAGAAACATTGTAACCAGCGATGATACTGACTTCAGTACTGGCCAATCCCATCACTAGTCACTGACTAACCAGCATTTGATCAAAGCTATAGTCAACTATCGTTAACTGTAGTTAATCTGGTTATAAATTATCTCTATTAACTATTTGTGCTAAGAAACATTGTAACCAGCGATGATACTGACTTCAGTACTGGCCAATCCCATCACTAGTCACTGACTAACCAGCATTTGATCAAAGCTATAGTCAACTATCGTTAACTGTAGTTAATCTGGTTATAAATTATCTCTATTAACTATTTGTGCTAAGAAACATTGTAACCAGCGATGATACTGACTTCAGTACTGGCCAATCCCATCACTAGTCACTGACTAACCAGCATTTGATCAAAGCTAGCCAACTATCATTAACTGTGGTTAACCTGGTTATAAATTGTCTCTAAACTATGTGTGCTAACCTCCAGCAGCTTGCCGATGTGTACAGCTCCTTCATCAGTTAGATTGTTGTATCTCAGATCCAGGCCGGTCACATAGACATTATTGGCCAAGGTCTTATACAATGACAGTGCGTCCGAGTCAGTCAATCTGGTATCAGTCAGAAGATAGTTGTTGCCACGTAAGATTATATCCATGTTGTCCTTAGGATCACTGGCATAAGGATTTAAACAAAGACAAGGAAATTAGTACACAAATTAAAGTTCTTACGAAGTACAAATTGTTAACATTTCTTTTTCTTTTTTTTGTATTTTAACTGAGTAGTTAAAACTGGATATTTTAACATTCAGTGATATCCACTAGTCTCCCATGGAGCCCAGTAAAGAGAAGACAATGTAAAGAAATTATAGTTTTAGATGTGGGAGGAAAATCCAAAAAGAATATTCTGAGGAAAACCCACGGAATCAAGTAGCGACTGAAACCAATCTTCATATTGGGCCAGGCAGGAATCGAACCCTGGCCACAGCAGTAGAAGGCTACACCAACATGACTCCCAAATTTAGATATCAATTTGATGACAGATGCTGCACAAAGACTTGAATGTGATGAAAAAAAGTGACTGATTTTGTAGGACAAATTTTTCAGCAAAATTACTTCTTCTTTTTCTCTTTAAATAAGTATGTCATTACCTGTCATTTTTAGCAAAATGCCCTTTTTCTCTCTTTTTTTTAGTAGGCTATGTCATTACTTGTCATTTAATGTCTGATAACTTAATGCATTTAGTATGAGATGGATTGGATGATATATCTTCCTTAACCACTTCGCGCTGGGATTATTTTTGCCGAAAATTTGGTTTTTGCAAAAGGCAAAATTTTCCAGCCAACTTCTGATACACAGCCAAACGCCACAAATACTGATTCGCAAGAGTCATTTCAACAGTATTTGTACCTTATTTTTTAAAAAACCTCATAGGTTTCAATACTCCGGAGTGCGCACTGGAGCGTATATTGTACAATATTAGGCCATGCACAACAGCCAATTCAAGATGAACACATGGTCCGCCTCTACAGACAGACTTCACGGACTTTGTATGCGTGTACAAAAGACATGAGGGATTAGCGTGTTTACACGTCACCCGAAGGCGAGTCAGGCAATCTTGACGTCAGCCGTGCCTGTGTATAAAAACAGCCAGTGCGTGTTATCACGTCCTTGGACGCGAACTGGTTAATGCACTTTTCAGTTATCAATGCATTTCAATAATAAGCAACCATCTAACACAATTTGCATAGCAAAAAGCTATTAAAAGAAGTATGTGGTTTTTAAAAGTAAAGGAATGTATATGAAGCAATGACGGTTGTTCAATTAATTGCACATAAAGATGAACATGGAACATGCCATTCACATCCAAACTGCATGACTTAAAATAAATTCACCCCATAACTTAAAATAAAAACATGGCAAATCACCCAAAGAACTTGTTGCTTATGCTATTAATACAATGAATGTTACTCAAAATGCCAATAATACATGTACAGCAAATGGCACATTTAAATTCATAAACTTCCTGTTTATAACAATGACAATCCTATGAATTGTGATAATAAATAAACAATCCCTAATGTACATTATTTTGCATGATCGGGATGAAATGAAGCGATAGTATTGACAAAATTTAGATCTTTAGTTGTACGTGTACAAAGAAATCCAAGTGTTCACAGAAAAAATTATGTGTACAAAGAAATAACCGAGTGCCAAGATCTACATCCAGGGTGGAGAACGGGCTTTATGTTCCTTTTGTAAAACTGACAACAAAAAGTTATGAAATCATGAGATGTTTCTTGTAGTCGAAATAAATGCGTATGTAAAGACTGTGATAAAATTGCTTCTAGTGTACATTGTATTGTAAAGGTGGACAAATGTTTGCTATTGTGCAGTTTGTGGAAATGTGGAATACATTACTCAAGACGTGAATTATGTCCGCTACCACAAATTGACATGAACATTTATTTAGCAAGTGTTCAGAATGGTATGCATCACACAATTAACTTAGCGATGGCAAAAATGTGATGCTTGGTTGCAGAGCTATAAGCAAGTCAATCCAAAGTATTTCACAAGTCAAATCAGAAGTTAATCACAAGTCAATCACAAATCAGGCCACATGTACATGTAGTAAAGGATGACTAATGATAAACGAAGGTCTAAGTCATAGTTCTTTGCTAAATGATGTGATTGACTTAAGACAAAATGACCTACGGCTTGTGATGTCTTGTGATTGACTTATGATGGTTTCTGATGACTAAAGATTCACTTGATTAAAACTCTGCCTTGCTGTGATCTCTATCAGGCCAAAGTCAACAGCACATCAAAATGCATAATGGTGGCATGCTGCAAAAATAATAGCAATACTCACAGTTTCTTTTTCTCTCTTCTGCATGGTCATGAGGACAATTATAAGATTTCCAAAGAAAGTTAGTAATAAAAGTTAGAACAATCTTCTTAGGACAAAGTTTTGAAAGTCAGAAATTCATGTTAGAAGTACAGATTGATGAGAAAACAACAGGTTTTAAGAAACAAGACTTCTTTTCCCCTTATGTTTAATGGAAACTAGTTTGTTGTGCTTTCAAATTTAAGAATCCTTTCTATTGAAAACACACAAGATCACAAAGTTCACAGATAGAGAAACAGGAAAAATGCTAGGAAAAAATTGACATCTTTTTGAATGTAAGCTCAAACACAAAGCCTGAAGAAGAAGAAATACGAACAAAAATCATGATGCTCAGGAAGGTAGCCAATAAGCAGTCAAGCAAACAGTATAACTTGTGAAACAAGGGAACTCACGTAATTTGGTCATCTTTTTCCTTCTCTAGTACTTTCATGATGAATGGCGCTGGTTTGACGCCCATCTCCTCACATACGTCTTCATATCGCTTCAGTACACCAGCCGGATCGGACATTTTGAGGGTCAATCCTCAAGCAGGACAGCAGTATATAAATACAGCTGAAAAACTGTTGCAAAAAAATTAAGTGAATAACATCAAAATTACAACAAAATCTTGAATCCTCAAGGCTGCAATACGCATACAATGACTGATTGAAATGCGAGAATCAAACACACACATGGTAGGCCTAGGCCTACATACATTAGTTTTGTACACTTCGCAATGTGCAGCACACACAAGAACATGCAAAAACTGAGGAAACTGTGCAGTGAAGAAAATTGAAGGTGAGGACATGCGACAAGAAACCAAGTTTAAAGCAACTTTTACAAGGTCATATATTCCTGTTCTCGACTCTTTATGGAAAGGAAATAAAGTTAAAACTTGCTTAACAAACATTATTTGTCTTACAACTTACCTAAATTTCGCTGGCGCTTGGTTAAAAAAGACGTATCGATAAATAGTGTCAACCCAAGAAATCACATCCCACTCGGATCAGGTTGCCATATAAACAACTGACAGATCAACGACTACAGAGGGCGCCCCATATATATAGCGGAGTCGCGCGTATTTTGTATTGTCGCGCAATTTGGAAATGGCGCTTATTTTCCAGAAGTGCGCAATTGCGGCGTGACATTAGAATATTCCAAGAGGGCGCTGTTGTTAACTCAATGCGAAGCATTCCTCCGATTGGTGAATTGTTCCTCGAAATGCAAATGAGCTAACTCTTTTCTGTCTCCAAGTCACTTATTAAACCCGTAAACAATAAAAATGGTTTCCCATTATGAAAATTAAGCAAATTGGCCATATCAGCTCCCAATAAATCAGAAACATCAGCACACTTTTTAAGATGGCAATTAATTTGGATACCCATGCTTTATTACCAAAAAAATAACCAGAACCATTCTTTATACAACTTCAAAGTCTGTATTTCATAATTTTGAGGCAAAATTTAAATAAAAATGCAAGTATTAGGTTATTATGAGAATCTGATCAATAACAAGAACTTCCATCCAGATGACTGTTTAATCAAATTAGGCATGCTTTGGGCATTTTTAATCAAAGCACTATTTTGCAATTTTTTTTATCAAATTAAATTTTCCTGGGATTTGCATTTCATTGTCCTCCAAATTAAATCACAAATGGAACCTTTTCATCATGATTTGCTAGTCCAACAGTTTAACTTCATGCAAACAGCAAAATGGAATTCATATTAAACTCCTTCAGACTGGAAAATGTGAATCTGGAAAAGGATTCATTTAATCTTGACACTTTTGATGACACCGGCCCTGATGCCCGACACCTCACCACCATAACGCTGCATCTCCGTCCTAACTTCCCGGACCTAAACAAAACCAAAAAAAGTGACATTTATTGGGGGCAGGCTTCAATGTGGAGCAGCTTCAGAGTCTAAAGTGTTAAGGGATAATCATAAATCTTGAGATTTCTGGCTCCACATTTTCAGCTTACCTGACCCTTCCGTCTGACTTTGGCTTTCTTGTACTTCATCCTGTGCTTGACTCGAGGGTTACGTTGCTCTTTCTTGCGATGCGGAGTAAGACCTTTATTTTTGGAAATCTAAAAGATTCAAAAGGGAGGAATGTAAGATACAATCTGGATGTTCAAATATCACATTTCTAATAACTTTCCTATATAGCAGTGTCGACCATGTCCTACAGGGCGAGTCAAGAAAAGCGGAGCCCAAACCCTACATATATAAAAAAAAAAATATGTAGCACAAAAAATAATGACTGGTAAGCCAACTTAATAAACTTCTTTAAGATTACAAAATTACTTCAATTGCTTGATCCGTTCAAATTATACAATGTATCACCATTTAAACAAAATGACCCTAAAATCTGTGTCGTCCAAAAATGCAATTTCAAGCCTTATCTAACCTGATATGTGATGGCTCGCTTTCCATCTTCAGTTTCTTCCAGTTCTGCCTCGTTGTTCTGGTCTTGACTCTCAAGTTCTCTGTTTGTAAAACAATTGTTTATTAATGTAAAGACAAGGATGAATAAACATGAACTGCATATTCAGGGTGCAATATGAGGTATTCAAAGTGGAACATGGACGATCGTATACAGAGGGCACTGTCAGGGATCAAAGGAGATCCAAGGACAAAAGAGACACAACAGGGAAACCACAGGGGAACTCGGGTTGAAAAGGGTATCGAAGGGGTGACCAGAGGGTGATCATGGAGGATCCAAGGGGGAACAAGGAGGTTCCAAGGGGTGGCCATGGGAGGATTCAAGGGGTGGCCATGGGAGGATCCAAGGGGGACCATAGAGAATTCAAGAGTTGACCATAGAGGATCCAAGGGGTGACCATAGAGGATACAAGGGGAACCATAGAGAATCCAAGGGGTGACCATAGAGGATCCAAGGGGGACCATAGAGGATCCACGGGAACCGTACAGGATCCAAGGGGTGACCAAAGAGGATCCAAGGGAACCGTACAGGATCCAAGGGGTGACCAAAGAGGATCCAAGGGAACCGTACAGGATCCAAGGGGTGACCAAAGAGGATCCAAGGGAACCGTACAGGATCCAAGGGGTGACCAAAGAGGATCCAAGGGGTGACCATAGGAGATCCAAGGGGTGACCATTGAGGATGAATGGGGGACTATAATGATCCAAGGGACCATAGATGATCTAACAAAAACTGCAGGGGTTATTTCCCAATGAGAAGCACTGAGATAGAGTAAAAAACTCTAACCAATAATTGGAAGACAAACAGAAATCTTACTTGGCTTGCTTCTTCCTTTCCAACTTCTTGTCCTGTACCTCCTTGGCAATCTTCTCATAATACTCCAACGCTCTTCGTTCCTCATCTGGAGACATTCCACAGCCTTCATTGGTGTCTATACTTGGTTTCTGGTGCTTCCTTTTAGCTGGCTTACCCCCGCGGCCATTCGACGAGGGTGCTTGTGATTTCGTCTTGGTGATCTTCTTGATGCTGGGTTTCAGTTTAGAGGTTTGTGTTAATGCTTCATCATCGTCACTGTACATACTTTCATCATCATCATCACTAGAATCCATCTCACTGTCATCTGGTGATGGCAACACGACATCAGGTTTTGAACTCCCTGAAAAAAATAAGACCAAAGAAGTTACCATAATTCCTGGACAATTTAGTTGATACAGCACCAGTTCAGTGTTCAAGAATTGCAGGTTGATATTACACTCAAGTCATTTTTTGGTTAAACCCTTCAGTTAATCTTGCTTAAACATCAAACACTGCATTGATAGCATTCTAATGTTACAACCGATGTCTTTGTGTTTATTAGGGGGGGATGCAGGAGCTAGACAGATACGGAACTCACCTTTGATTTCATCAGCCAGTGGAGAACTTAGCAGTTCAGCTATTTCTGCTTCAAGTTTGAGGTCCAATGGTTCAAGCTCTTTGATCAACTGGCATAACAGAAAACCAAAAATGTGGTCAGACTTGAGTACGTCGCTGAATGGTAGACTGGAAGTTGAACTGGATATCACCTCAAGTTGTGGCTCATGTTTAACCCCCAAAACCCAGATGGATTTCAACCACCTTAATCTTGGCCATGCAATGAGATATGTTACGGAAATTGAGTGTGTATTTTCAGACATCCATGCTTGTTGCTTATTTCAAGAAATAAGCGACGGGTTCCAATGAACTAACAATATTTGCTGGTCCCAGAGAGCCAGCCTAGTGTCATCTCCTATTTTACTGACTAACTGACTGACTCCCCGACTGTCACTTGTCAACCGTTTGCGCCTTAAAATAGAATAACCATTAAACGCTAACGAATGGGCTAAATCTGGCTTGTTGTGTATTTAATAGACTCATTAGAATTACTTACTTCCAGTGAGTAACCATTCTAATGAATCAATTGAATGAAAGTTGCTCTCTAGGACCAACTTTACTACGCTTGCCCAGTTTTGTTTTTAAAAAAAATGTGTAGATCGGAGAGAAAGCTTGATATGATGCAAGTTACCTTTTTATGGGCCAGGATCCGAGCAATCACAGGATGATTGTTGACTGGAACGTGCTTGGCTTTCAATGTCATGTAGAAACTAATGTTCACACAGTAACTGTTTGACATGAGAAAAATATGCACTTGAAACTCTGTGTTTTTCTCAACAATTAAGTTATACGATGAACCAACAATGTTTAACCACTACAGGGTGAGTCAAAAATAAAGTGACCGACTTTGAAAAATTATTTGAAATATTCGGCTAGCTCCATTTCATGAAAAAAAAATAGGGATATAGTATGTCTTATTGACTTTTAAATGTGCACATTTCACATAATATGCATACTTGATTCCCAAGTTATGTCTATTTTAATAAAAAGACCACAAAACTTCGCTGTTCACCACTGATCATTTACCATACTACGAACTGATGAATACCAACTGAGTACAAAGAAACATGGACATTTTTCCATCGATGAATGAACGAGAACTTGCAAAGAAAAACCATACAAAAATCACTATTAATATTAAAAAAAAAAGAGTTGACTGACTTGTTTCTCATATTCAAAACACAAAATCTGACAGTAATAATAATGTTTCAGTCTTGATTTCAATTATTAAAATCTCATTTGTATTTGAATGCTTGTGTGTAATCTGTAATTCTCACTCAGCTCAATAGCATCCAATGGCATTCCATGGACAGCTATAAAAATGGGTTCTTTTAGTTAAACATTGTAACTTCTGATGGCATCGATCGATTTTAATATATTTTTTTCAGATGAGTGGAAGAACATGCTCTTTTAAGACATACTTCATTGATGTATCAAATTTGATTGCTTTTTAAGAATACAAATATTTAATCCGGGTCACTTTCTTTTTGACTCACCCTGTTATCTGCCTATCTGATGTCAAGAAAGAGAAAATGGGATGAAGAAAACAAATCCAGTAAATGATACTTTGGGACACCAAGCTTCATGTCAATGATGGTAGGGTGAGCAGTTTCAATCAGGGTCAGTTTTAGTGACTTACTTCAAGTAGAGTCTGCATTTTGTCTTGATGTAGTTAGCACCTGGTCCCTCTGGTATTCTACCATCTTGCACCATGCTGAACAAAGGGTGTAACGTGTCTATCACTTCCTTCAACTGCCATATCACAATGAAAACAAATATTTCTCTTAATACGCCACCCAGCACCATTATTCTAAACAAGGATCTAAGAGTCAACGACACCACATAGAGAGACAAACATGGTGAATAACAACAGAATTTTAAAGTTTCTATTTCCTCAATGAATAATGCTAAGATGCAGTAACTATTACCTTTGTCTTGAAGTCTCCCACAAGTTCGAGAAATTCTGGTGATTCTTTTCTCAGAATCTACAAAGAAAAAAGAAACAATTGAATGATGACCTGATCAAACCGCTTTGTAAGATAACTACCTAACCAATTGATACACATGAGCTCTGACATCAAACAAACAAACAAACAAACAAACAAACAAACAAACATGTAGATGGAAAGACTGACAGACAATATGAAAAGTATCAACTTCAGAAAGACAAGTCCCCCTGACTAACCAACCTCCATCTTCTCTCGTTTGGAGAGTTTACTCAAATCTTTCACCACTTTCTCCTCTGCATCATCCTCAAAATCATCCTCTTTCTTTTCTTTGGCCTTGGCTGAAACCTGCAGAAGTAAAAAATAAATATGTCATCAAGTAAATCACACTGGAAATTGACAAGATTCTACTGCAATTCACTTTATGTTCAAAAAGATTTCACTTGTTTGGGATCTGAACCTGAGACCACTGGAATTCAGTGCCATAGCTCTACCAATCTCAATGTTGACCCTAGGTCACAGGGTAAATAGAATCCATCCGGCAAGAATCAAAGAAACGACAGGTCACCAGTGCCCTTAGGTTGGGCAGTATGAGTAAAAGATCTGATTTGTTTAGCCACCAGAGGGCGCTGTTATTCATACCTGGAAGAGTTGCATGTCAAAGTCAGTCTCTTGCATCATCTCTGACATCCTCTTCTGGATGGCCAAGGCTTCCCTCTCTTCCTCCAGTGCTCCTTCATCCTCAGATGCACTCGCACCTGAGACAAAAACACAAGGGCAAAGTTGGAAAAGCGGTTGTCCAAAATAGCCTAAAGGGTGATCAAATTACTCCTCGGCAGACCTCTGGATAAATCTTTGCTTATAATGACCAAACCTAGCACCATTGCAAGCAACATCTTACCAGGCATATCATCATCCACGTAGTCCGTGCTGTAGAATTCTTTCTTTCTCTTCCCCCAAGATTTGGCATCAGGGAGTCCCGCCTCCTCCCTTGACTCCGCCCCTCCCTCCTCATCGTCCTCCTCCAAGTCACTGGCAATCTCATCAAGATGCTGCTGGGTCCGGATGCGGCGAAGCTTCTCTTCGATGTCATCGTCCGAGTCTGAGTAATCTAGAGGAAGTATCTCTTCCTGTCAAGTAATCAAAAAAACATCTGACACGGATTAACCTTACAAGTCTAGTGCTTCTGAAATGAATCAATTTCAGCATCCTTTGTCAATAACTCACTTTTGTCCACCACAAATTTCCATGGTCACTGAATACAGCCTCGTGTTAAAGGTAGAGTACATCATTCGCAGCTATCCAAACAGTAACTGACAAAATTATTGTTGAAAAGCACACTTGGTTAAAAGATAGTTATGGTGCTAAACTCCCTGTGAAATTATTCCTCCTGGCAAGCTGTCATTTTGAAGAAATCAAAGAAAGAAGGTAATTTCCAAAGATGCATCTAAACACGCATTTTTGGAAATTTCCGTTCGTAATTCATTTTTAATTCGGCAACTGGAGCGCACCAGCGTTGACAAGATGCACATTCATGCGGGGTTGCTACAATTTGTCGGTTCAGTTCGTGACATCGTGTAGCTGCAATCGGCTGAATGAGAACGTGTCCTGGACACTGATTTCGGGTGCAATTCAAAACATGACACGGCAGCTTTTGAATTGAAATCGAGAGATCCTAGAATATTGTTTTCTCAAAATATACAGCATTCACCGAACTAAAATTTCATCAGGTTAGTTGCTAAGCACCCGTCTTTAGATTTTGAGCACTTTGTTGCATCAAACGAAAGTAAAATGCACAAATGACAAATGATGTACTCTACCTTTAGAGATTCAAAACCTGTGTAAACTTGGGCCAGCTTCGCCAGAGATGCTTCGGTCTTAGTTTTGGATGCTCTATCCAAGTGGTATATACACAGATCGGTGGCCAAGACAAACCTGATTCTCTGAGTCGCTGTCTCCTTCGAACCTCTCGTCTCTCTCCAGGAGTATCTTGTCTCTGTTCTCATTAAACTCATCCACCTCGTCCATGTAGTAGTCTGGTGCCGTGGGGTCTGGCACCGGCATCTTCTTGTAGGCTCTCTCATCATCGCTCTCATAGTCTGACTCCTCTGCCTTGCTGCTGCGGGCCTTCTTCCTGTTCATTTTTTTCAAAGACATATTTTTTTTGTAAAGTTTTGCCTGTCTGACTGGATTTTCGTCATCTTATAGTTATAGGAATGGGGAAGTAAACTATACTATCTATACAGGCAGCCAAGGCACTTCAAATCAAATGTCAGGTTTATAGGCAGTGATTATTTTGCCTGGCAAAGAATATTAACAGCGATTGTGTAGGTATAGGCCACGTTAAAATCACTATAGGTTAGTGCTTTGTTTAGTAGACTCAACTAAACTAAATTGTGATGTGTCAAACCAACAAACACAGGCAGTGGCCAGTGGGCAGGGTTTGGAGAAAAAAAATTAGGGAAATTTTGGGGTAAAAAAAAGATGATTTGCATGACATCAACTGAAGTGAAAAATGCACCAAAAAAAACACATTTTCTAAGAAAAGTTTGGCCTACTGAGACGACTGTGCAAAATTACAAAACATAGGTCCTAGTTAGCCCCATAAATGTGGCCTATTTACTGGACTGCCTCTGTAAACATAGGCCACACATCCACCATGTACAAAAACGTGTCGCCGAAAGCCATTTTGATTTTTTCATTTGGAAATACTGTGTAGGATTTTGCTTTAAAAATTTTCACCCTCTCTATATAGGCTAATCAGAAAGTGCTTTTTTTTCAGATGTTCATTTTTTTGAAATTTCCAGATTCATTTTTATTTCGTGTATCAAAATTTCAACATGATTTCACAAAAAAATTAGACACGAAAAAGGGGGCGCTGCATTAGCCTATGAGTTGAGAGAAAGTGACTCTACAAAAAAAAAAAAAACAAAAAACAAATAAATGTGAAATGTGAACGTGTTTGTATCGCCGTTTATGTCAGGCCCATGGATGACGGTGGGCCTCCAGTAAAGTAAGTTTACTTGCAGTTAAGTCATGTAATTAAGTTGGTCAAGTTATTACCTTCGTCTACCCATGACAGTCTCGTACTATTGAAATAAGACAATGTGAAGAAATCTCTGGCTTCTCTTGGACCCTTGGGTGAATCTATCTTGAGCAAATAATACACAATCTTCTTTAGAACAGTAAGAACGAAAGCAGAGCCTCGTCAGTCGTCAACGGTCTCACGTGCGCCACACTGTCTGTGTGTGTACATAATTTCTCGCGTTAACGCTGAATAGCCAGATACCCAAATGATCAGATCAGCGATTTAACCCCCGCGCCGTCTAGGTTACATACAAATTATGTTGAGCGCAATTTTGCGAAGGTCGCAATTTTGCAAATTGCGCTCCGACCACGGACTCATCTGACCATGGAGCTATCTGACCAATGGGGGCGCTGTTCAAACAAACGATTGGGGGGGGGGGGGCTACTATATATAGGAAGGGACCCACACTAGCAGGAACCGCACTTCAAAGATTTTACACCATCTTTTCTAGCCGTTTTTGATTATAAAAAATGGAATTAAGCAAAAATCGGCCATATCCTATAAAATAGAATCGATAACAAAAGACGGGCATTTGGCAACTTTGCTCGAAGGGCAGATAACGGTTGGGCGCAAAAGTACCCCCCCCCCCATATTCCCCCTGAGAGTTGCAATGCCCATCAATGAAAAAAAAAGGTTTTTCGTTGACATAATACATCCAAATGAAAATTAGGATATAAACATCTTCGCGGGCAAATTAAAGGTAGCCTCTTGCAGTTTTGCTTGACTATGAAAAGATAAAACGAAGTTCCAGCTTGCTAAATAAAAAACTGAACAAAAATGCTTAAATTGTTTTTCTCAGCTGTCTCAACTAAATTGGTGTGAAACAGTCAAATTATTTGTGGATTTTGATGGAAGAGGTTTTCTTTCCCATTTTCAATTATTGTCGTCTCCTAAATGTTTTTTTTTTTTATGATATCTCAATGTTTTCCACACCTGTATTTTTTGTTACATTACCGACAAGAACAAAAAGTAAAGTCACTATGACAAATTCATATATCTTTCTCAATTCTTTTTATTTTGTAAATATTAAAGAGTACAAAATGCCAATAAACAAAACCAACAGCCATTAAAGAAATTTACATTAAGGACAATATTTGGTACATGTGTATCTTTAACGTACTGGCAAAAAATTTTATGGAAAAAAGGAAGAATTATTGAAGTTTTTCATGGAACGTGTGTCCACAGCATCGCACATAAACATGCCGACAGACAACAAACGGAAGGGTTTAGTATCTAGGACCTGCTGATGGGATAATGCGCTCAGAAAAATATTTGCAAGAAGACCATTTAATGCTGGGTAATTCAAACACAAAGTGCAATAATTATGTACGCTTCAATACTGACAAAATTAAGCATTATAACTTCTTCTTTACCTTTAGTGTAAATTAAATTTATAAACTTTTTTTTACAGTACAGAAATTCCTACAAAAGAATTTGAGACCTCAGTTTGCTAAAACAGGAAAATATAAAAAGAAAAAGAAAATAAAGTGATTTTGGAAGTAGTTTTGTGTTGATTAAAGCTGGTACGGATTTACCTTGTTTTCTGACTTTTTTGTTTGCTGAGATATAACTTCCATTCTGACCAGCATTGCCAATTTTTAACTAACACATTTCTGTTCAGTGTTGTTTCTTATTGAATCCTCTTATTTTGAGTGGTTTTCAACATGTAACCATTGATAGTGGCAACGTTTGTTGAAAAAAACCCACAAAAATGCTGAAAGATACTTAGGAAAATTCTCAGTATATTTGATCTACAACAGATGCCTACAAACAGATGGTTAAATAAAAATTATAAAAGTAACGCAGGGTCATAATATATTTGGCATACTGGTACCTAAACTTTCGTTAGAAACTATTTAAGTAATAAGTACTAGACAATATTTATATGATTTATATATTTTCTTTTCACAATGCATGCATGAACACTAATAAATATTTAAAGAACTAAGCCAGAAATTGTGGCTTGAGTTTTAAAGGAAGATATTTATATAAGGCATATATACATTTATACAAGTACTATGCATCTAAATTAAACCAAAAACAATCACAATGGAAAAATCTGACAAAGCACCATTTCAAGATATCGTAAAATAAAGAAGAAAACTTGTGTGTCAATCAAACAGCAGTATATAAACTTTTTTTACATTAATTTTTTTCTAACAAAATTTAAACCAGATTCAAATTTGGGCTTGTTTTATTTCCTAAAAGTTTCTCAATGTTTTGACAATTTCACCTACTTATGAAATTTAAGCACGAATACTCTCTTTCTTATTATTAAACACTGTACAAGTCTCTTTGCCTTAAGATTTTTCAACTTTTAACAAAAAGTTACACATTTCTTGGTACATTTTCTAACTGGAATTTTTAATATAAAAAAATTATGCGGCCTGACGTTGCGAACTTAACAAGTTCTTCAGAGGCTAAATGCAAATTTGGAATTTTAGTGTGTTTAACTTACTGCTGAAGGAAGAATATTGTGGTTCAAGACATGAAATGTTTAATATGCACAGATATTGCAACTTGAACACGTAGCATCAGCAAACCACCTCTTGAATAAATGATTCAGTCGAAGCATTTACTATCAAATAAATGAAGCATAACTATACTGTGGTAAAGGCCATGATGCAAATATAAGCCCCCTTTTTAGCAGATTTTTAAATTTTTTTAAATTTTTTACAATAACAGCCTCCAAGCACTTGTTGATGGAAGCGGATGCGTTTTTAATTTTGATTTAAACAAACGAACAACTATAGAGTATTTTGGGAATGTATGAGATTAATATTTATCATTCATTAGCTTTCTGGTCGGTGTTCAATCCGTTCGTGCAGTTAGTCGTGCAGCATCAGCATATAAGGGTCTTGCAGTGCATTTGAACATCACACTACAAGGAAGCACGGTCGACCGGGCTGAACATGGGCATTTTGCAGTTGCTACAGTCAAGTAGTGCGGGTCTTCTGAATATTTCTCAACTCAACTTCTACAGCTTACGATTTTTGGTAGAGTTCAGAAAGGAACTTTTTGAGAGGGTTTCAAGGGGTAACGGGGTTTTGATATTTCCATGATATCAGTGAAAGTGAAGACATTTTCAGTGCAAGAATGGTTCCAGGGCAAGACTTGGGGCAAGTCTTCAAGCATCAGGATGGAGAACTTGGTTGTAACAGGAATTGTGGCAGATCTCATGACTGGATGATACAACTTGAACTGACGTAAGACAGCTGTGCTGTGTGGATGCTACTACACATACATGCAAATCTCGACAGCATCAGGAGTTTCCAAGGTATATGTTCGCGAGCAATCAGATGATGTGTCGATTCCACACAGATTGGGGATTAGACTACAGGGAATGTATCGTTTGAGTAAATCACTCTGTAACAATGCTTCAGTAACATCTCAAGTTATACCGATTTGTTGGACGTAGCATCAGTCATTCTTCAGTTGAAACCAGGAAAGTGAAGAAATCCGAGACTTCTTTCTTGAAATGGACTGCCGCTCCGCTCACAGCACCGACTTGTTAAGCGTTGCTCTGCAGGCAACTCCTTCATTTCAGGCATTAAAACATCCTTGGGAGTTAATGTTACGGTTGTACAACATTTGAAAGCATTTCACCATGTGACCCATCGCACCACAATCACACATGAATGTCATATAAGTGGATTGTTATTGGTTTCTTTCTTTCTGTTATTTCTGTAATAATGCTGTAAAGCAACGACTAAAGGAATTGCAGTTGTCATCAAACAACTTATGTATTGCATTTTGTTTAGTTTTGCTGCATATTTCAACTTAGGGAATTCATAAACATACTGGACACAGTACGGATGAAACTGATCTGGGTGTGATTTAGGTGTGATGGGTGCAACATTTACACAATTGTTTAGATCGCTAGTTAAGACATTTGTAGCGAAGACAATACAGCTCAAAATTGCATCCAGAATCAAGCCGTCTTTTTAAAAAAACAAGAACAATGCGTACCGCCTCATTTTAGATGCAATTCTGACAGTTTACACCAATACCAACTTATGATTTCTTTTTTACAATGAGAAAACCTTTAGCCAACAGAGAACAATTCTTACAGAATAATATTCACCACAGGACAATCCAATTCCAAACTGCAACCTTTTTTTAAGGTCCAGGAGAGATTTTCAATCTTTGCAACTTCCATTCTTTTCACTTTCCCAATTTGTTTTTTAACCCTTTTTTTTTCAGAAAAGAAAGAAAAAAAAAGAAAAAATTGCGATGCAGGCCCCCCCCCAAAAAAATTTCTTTTTTTTGCTGCTAAAATATCTGCGTTTCAAAACCCTCCACAAAATGCAATTGCATACACACATACACAACACACAACAAAATCACATAAAGTCTGGCAAAATATTGTTCCAGTCACTTAATTATGTCTTGAACAGTGACCGAGAAAAACTTCTTCACCTGAAATCAAACATGCATGTTCCTTCTTGGTATTTGGGGGGGGGGGGCTGGAGAAACACAAGATCGTTAAGCTTCAATTAAATTTGACAAAAAGTCCCCCCCCCCCAAGAAAAAAAAAGCCATTCAAACCAGGACAACTTCAAAATATTTTAAAGGTTTAAGTGATGCTGGAACAAGATTCTGCTTCTGGAAATCTTTGAATACTCACTTGGTTCATGTATCTGGAGTTGCCACGGTGATCTTTCATGCTAGCTGGTCGGTAGATCCATGACAATAGCTGGGCACACATTTTCAAAGTCTCTCGGCTTAAGTTCATAACACATGTGCTTGCTTCAGCAGATGCACTTAGATTGGTAACAAGTTTTAACATGAACTTTTATGAATTTCTGAAGAACATACTCTCAATGTTTAGTCACTGGTGTCACATAATTGGTTGTGAGGCACTGAATATGCATGTAATTGTTCAAACAGCCTCTCTGATTGGATACAGCTGCCGACTCCATATGTAAGGAATCTTCTCATTGGCTAATGATGATAACATCAGTTTCCTGGTTGACCACTGACTGGTGTGGCACATGTGCTACTAGTGATGACATCACAGATTCCACGGGCTGTGATTGGCCAATGCTTCTTGTTGAACCACTCTCCAAAACCATCTTGCCTCAACATACTGACACTGCCATATCTCAGATTTGCTAAGAATTGTGGGTAGTTTTGTCCAACTGCGCCGTTACATCCGTTCCATATTCAAATGCAACTTTTTCTCAAGTCGATGGACAGACATTTTCTAACTTCAAACTGTTCCTTCACTACTAACATTTAAGTCACAGCTCAGACAGAAATTTGTGGAATATGACACCCAACATCTTGAAATTTGAACAAAAAACATCTCCTTCTGAAGCAACAATTTTATCCATGACGGCATCACAATTCAAACTGATGATTTGGAGGAAACGGGAAGACCAAGTTTCTTGAAGACAATAGTTTTTGAGAGATAGATGTTGGAAAGCCAAACACAATACAAGATATTTTGAAGGAGAGGCACCGAAAGAGATCGGAAAAAAAGGAGACTTATAAATGTGTTGATCACTGACCAACCAAAACCCCACCAAGCTAAAAAAAAGAAGCAAACTTAAAACCCTGAGGAGTCAAGTCACTCTGCACCAATATTCCAAACAGGTTTTAGTCTATGGAAATGTCTAGTGATTGACTTGTGATAGACTTGAGGACACGTCTATCAAAAACCAACCAACAGAACAGCATTTCTGATTGCCGTCGGCAACAATCCATTCTGTTGACACTAAGAAACAGACATTTGGCTCGAGGAAGAATGCAACCAAATCTAAGACAGTATCTTCAGTCTGATCCTAATCCATCAACAGACCAAACACTACTGAACAGGACCAATTAAAACCAATGTCCTGGGAATGTCCCAACCATATATACACCATGTCTGTCAGGTATATGTTGGTTCAGGCTCAGACATTCAAACAAACGTGCAATTTTCACACGATAACATCTGACTGAAAAACTTAAGTACATGTAGGCGCTGACTGAAAACCAATGTTGCCAAAATCTCTGATGAAACTGACCTAGAATCATTGCTGTACTGAAAGACAAAACACAATTCAAGAAGTGTCATTTCTACTGAGTCCCTGCGCATTTTCTAAGAAACCTTCCTCAATCCTCCAAAATTCTCTCCTGTGAAGAAATCCAACTGGACTCTGTCTCAACCTCCATGGAGAATCAAGACTCACACATGCAACAGTAACTGGGATGCACCTTCCTCAATCCTGCACAATTCTCTCAAGCAGTGGTACATTTTGAAAGATCTTAGAATTTAGTAGGGTTCGCCAAATCCGATGAGTATCCAATCATTTCCAAATTCCAAAGTTTCTTTCACAATCAATTTTTGTAGGTTTGACTTCTCTCTGGCGCGATGGTGTAAGATAAAACTAAAAATGTAGGTTGAAGACATTTTGGAATGACATCCTTTTTGGGGATCATGTGAGTATTGTTTTGAGGTAGTCTTCAATGTTGACTTTGAGCTCACGGCATTTCAAGACAAGTTTCCGGATGTCTTCAGGATTTTGGTCGTGGACAACCTCCAGTAGAAAGAACTGTCAAGACATTGAACAAAGAGAAACAATGGATGCTGCGGTAAAAAAATAGAAAAATATATCGAAGCAGAACAATTTTTTAATTAGAAACTTGGAACTTCTGCCTTGTGTAAAACTGTGAAAGAAAAAAATCTGAAAATGTTTAGAACAATATTTTGGAATTGGTCATGCTTGCACAAATGGATGAATTTGAGTTACTCTCCAATCTAGAAATTTGTGAACTCCATTTTGCATCTTTTCAACAAGTTTAAATGTTGAAGATGGAGAAGAAATTAAGGAATATTTCTGATATCAACTTTAACAAAAGTTTTTTTGGCTATTTTTCAAGATTTTTTATTCAAATTCACGAACTCTAACGTTCAATTTCATCCACGAAAAATTTCACACACTTTTACGAAAACCAATTTAGTCATTTACCACTCAATTTTAAAGATTGGTCTACCTCTTTAGTCGCCTGGTCAAGAATATTCGTCATTACAGATCAAATTCATCCAGGCTGTTGCCGAATGGAATTTTATATAAATCAATAAGACGAATTTGATTTCTGAATAACAAGGTTTGGCATACATGTAGACAAGACGAAATGAAACTCCGGGACGCAAAACGTGAGCTCATTGTTTGAGTGTGCTTGAACTGAATTTGAAATTGTATGACGAAAGACGAAATTAAACGCTGGAAGTGCACTAAATCGATGTTGATGGACGAATCTGAATACTAGAAATGGTGAATTCGAATGAAAAACATTTTTAAATAGCGTGGAAAACCTATATACAGAAGTAATTGTTTTGCATTTTCCAAATTCATGCAGAGTGTTATTTTATACAATTTCTGTATCTGTATCTTAAAAATTAAGGAAATCAGAAAAATATTACATCTTTCCAGAGATTTGCTGCAAGCGGCACTGCCTCTAAGGCTAGCTGGTACAGCATCTTGGCCTGAGAAATAAACAAAGAGAAAAGGGGGAGGGGCATAGCTCATAGAAAAGGGGGGACTGAACTCTACACTCAAAAAGAAAAAAAATCATATCCTACAGCAAACAAAATTTCACAAAAACAACCTTTATTTTTGTACTTGTTCAAAATAAAAAATATAACAACAGTATAATTGAAACGAGCAGCAGAAGAGATGTAAATTGTCTAAATGTTTCACAGTATTAAATTGAAAAATCACATCTGGTCAGTGGTGACATACTGCAGGTTTACTAGGTCCGTTAAAAATTTCAAGAAAATATTTTGAAACAGGAATAAAAAGTAAGTTTGATAACTTACCTCTTTTAATCTTCCTTGATGAAGACTTAGCGCAATCATTCTGAGTTTTGGGAGAAAGAATTTGGAAAGGATTTGGGCAAACTAAGTAATCTCAAACATTTCAACCCTACGCATGGCGTGAGCCTCAACACCACATGCACTTGACTGACTGCATTGAATAATTATGAATTAGCCTGGAATATTGCAGTTGGAATTTCAAAGAAGCTATACAGGCCACTGCGAGCTTGTTTTCCCTTAAAGCTGCATCGCACGTCTGCCATTTTGTTTTTTGTTCCAAAAACTTCTTGAGTGGAGATCAGACGACTCTTTGTTGAGTATCAGACGACTATTTACAGTACGCTGAAGAATTACATATAACAGTCGTCGTGCTGTGCTATAAATACACGTGACAAAAAAAGGAACATTACATTTTCCAGAAGGGGAGACACTCTGGGAACTTGTTGAGGACATCAGTGGCTATTGCTTTGACTCGATGGAGATAGCTGGTACTCTGCAACGATTTGCTGGCATAATGGCAAGCTCTGTTTGGAAACCAACAAGGACACAACATGCATTAAACATGAACATCCATGGCACAAAATAATGCTCAACTTATTTCAACTGTAGTCATAAATCTTAACGGCTCATCTTAGTTTGGTGAAATCAATCCTAGGACGAGTCACGAGATTAGACGAGTTACCCTTCCTGAGACGCGTGTTAACATTTCGTGAAATCAGCCCCTGGCCACTTTAGAACCAGTCTCATTTAAAATGACCAACTTACCTGAAAGCCAAGTTGATGTTGTTTGGCATCCGATCAATAAATCTCTCGTACATGTCCAAACGATCATCATCCTTCAAACATTCAATGTACAGCTCAACCACACGGTTGTGGAAGGAGTAGTCCAGCCACGTCTTCTTGTCCGAATGAGGCAGGGGAAACTCTGTTGCCATGGAAACCAAGCATCGATTGACAAGCCCTGTGAAGGCTCGGAATGCTTCACTTTTGTCCTGGCTAGCGGCCAGTTTGGATTTCCTGAAGAGTAGATACCTGTGGTAAGGGATGACAAATGTGGAACAACAAAATATAGTCAAAGGAATAGTCTTAGCACTGGAAAGCTGAGAGACTGGAAAAAGTACTATCAGTGATTTGATGCATTTTACAACTAGCCTGTTAAGGAAAAATATTCATGGTACACATTCGTGAACAAATTCTACATAAACACGGGTCAAAGCTCCCCCACTCCCCATACATTCTGTACCACTGGATTGACACTATC
The DNA here is from genome assembly GCA_029964075.1 of Patiria pectinifera. Lineage (NCBI taxonomy): Eukaryota > Metazoa > Echinodermata > Asteroidea > Valvatida > Asterinidae > Patiria > Patiria pectinifera. The sequence continues at coordinate 536,596 of CM057138.1, read as the reverse complement.
AAATCTAGTGATTGACTTGTGATTGACTTGTGACTGTCAAATGATTGTCTTTCGTTTGACTTGTGGTTGTCTTACGATATATTGTTGACTTGCGGTTGATTTGTGAAAGAACTGAGATTGAACTGTGATGACCTATGATCAACTTGTGACTGACTTGTGATTGAATTATATGATTGACTTGTAACTGACTGGTGATTGACTTGTAATTGACTTGTGATTGACTTGTGATTGACTTGTGATTGACTTATGATTGACTTGTGATTGACTTGTGACAGACTTATGATTGACTTGTGACAGACTTATGATTGACTTGTGATTGACTTGTGATCGACTACGCTTGACGTGTGATTGACTTGTGATATCTATTTTCTTTAGGTTACAAAGTTTGTTTCTTTAAGACTCACTCTATCCACAGTCTCTGTACATCTTCAGTCCGCTTGAGATGGCACAGGGATTGCTCATAAGCGTCACAAGCCACGCTGTCCTCTGCTGTCAACTCCTGCAGCAGGCAATAGTTCAACCACAAATACTGAGACTGCTCCTCCACAACTTCTGAGCTGACCCCCGGACGAAGATCAGGCGGCGAATAATCAAAAGGCAGACTCAGTCCTAGCAGAGAGCTGACAGGACAAGAAAATTAAGCATTATTATTAGTATTTATTTCTGGTAATGAAACCAAGGATTCTTCAAAAGCGCTTGAGGCACTTTAGCTCGCAAGCCTGAAAAAAAAACCTGTAGAGAGGAGACAATGAGAAGAAATTACAGTTCTAGAGGTGGGAGGAAAACCCTAGAAGAATATTCTGGGGAAAACTCCGACAGGCATGTACATGCGTATGACGTGTGCAGTCGGAGCATTCAATGTAGCATTGGATAGCTGCACGCGTGGTTGCACACATGCGCAGTGGCTGAGTACTCATGGCTCAAGCCATCATTGGTAAGCTTACCAATAAAGTCTGCGTATTTGTTCCACGCTCTCGTACGCCGACTTATCCGGTATGGTGTAGAAGGTATTGACACAGAATTTGATGACAGAAATAGAAGCCTTGGGGTTGTTTTGCATTGCAAACTTGGCCACTGCGTTGTGAATTGCGGCACATCTTCTCTTCACTGCGGTCTTGAGAACCTGCCGACAAAACGAAACAAAAATATGATTCATGTAGTCAAACTCCTGGATATGTTTAGGTCTTTACAAGGGGGCGGAAGGTAACGCCCCTCGTTGTTGAAGTGATCTCATTTCCGCGACGACGTTGGCAGTTCAAGCTCTTGCGTTAACGCACGAGCTCCGCACAAAAACACCAATACTTGTGTACGTGTGAGCAGACGATTTTCGTGTGGCTCACGTATTGTTTACGTGGAAAAGTGCTCGTAGGGGTCACATCATGTATACATCAACATCTTGTGCGCGTGTGTGCAGCCCAGTAGGTAAACAGAATTCTCAAACAAACCCTGGAAAACTGTCAAAAATCTAGAGGATGCGAGAGCGATTTCTGTGAAACTTCCAGGGAAAAAGATCGATCCGAAAAATTAAAAGATCAGAGAAAAATCAGAGGATGATGAACGATATTTTTTTCAAATTATGTCGATATTTGTACCTGGGGGACACATTTGACATGAATTTCCCACCTAGAGACACATTCAGCAGTTAAAGCACGTTGATCCTGGCATAAATCAAATGACAATGTTCACTAATGTTTTTACTTTTTTTTATATTTATATAAATTTCAATTGGAATTACTCGCTGAACCTATGCTGTCACCTGTTTTGTTTTGTTTAGAGCATTGATAGAGATTAAAATGTTTTTTTTTTTTTTTTTTTTTTTTTTTTTAAACTTTAAAAATGGAAGAGAATAGTCAGCAAATTTTTGGTCTGAAACCCAGACCCCTTCCGCCCCCCCCTGGTCTTTACCAAAAAAGGGTGTTCAATTAGCAAAGATTTATAATGATTTTATACAAGTCCAAAAAGTTCTAGTTAAACAGTTCGCGCAGGGATTATTCTTGCCGAAAATTTCAATTTTCGAAAAAGGCAAGATGCAGCAGCCAACTTGTAAATTATATCTGCTTAAGCCTCACCCTGGCCCACACTGTGATTTACAAGGCAGAAAATTACAGTTGGCTTCAGGTGACCACATCCCATTTCTTACATAGGTGTAACATGGTCTGCTATTTCGGTCTTTAACCAGCTCGCATCGGATGACGTGTTAAAGGTCTATCATTTGTAATTTGTGCATTTTTTCGTTTGAAGCAACAAAAGTGCTCAAAATCTAAAGAAGGGTTCAGAACAACTAACCTGATGAAGTTTCAGCTCAGCTTCAGCTGTATATTTTGAGAAAAACAACATTCTAGGATCTCGATTTCAAATCAAAAGTTGCTGAATCATGTTTTGAATTGGGCCTGAATTCAGCATCCGAGACACGTTCTCACTAGCCGATTGCAGCTACGCGATGTCGTGCACCGATCCGACGAATTATAGCAACCACGCCCGTGCGTGCGTCGTGCCAATGCTTTCGCGCACTTCGCAGAATAAAAAGACGAACTACTAATGGAAATTTCCAACGGTGATTCTTAAGAGGCACCGTTGGAAAGGCCTTCGTACGTTGATTTCTTCAAAATGACAGCTTGCCAGAAAGAATAATTTCACAGGGAGTTTAGTCCCCTTACTATCTTTCAACCAGTATGTTTTTCAACAATAATTATGCCAGTCACTTTTTGGATAGCTGCAAATGATGGACTCCGGCTTTAACATGATCTGGCTGTTTTTATACACAGGCACAGCTGACGGGTTGAAACGTCAAGCACGCCTCGACTCGCCTCCCAATGACATCTAAACCCGCTAATCCCTTATTTGTTTTGAACAAGGCCGCTGTGCACACTCTATTGTAGTACAATTTATGCTCCATGGGCACACCCCGAAGTGTTAAGGTTGCGGGGATAAATATCATACACATACTATTGAAATGACTCTTGCAAATCAGTATTTGTTGTGCTTGGCTGTATATCAGAAGTTGGCTGCTACATCGACTGTGGGTCGATGAGATAGGTACAAAGATGACCGTAGGCTGGCCTTCTGGGACCACAAAAACATATCAAACTTGAGTTTATTTTAACCTGTTCCATCTTGGTCCTGTTAGCTCCCTGGTGTTTATGGACATCAATGAGTAGCAACCAAGGCTCAGGATTGGCAGGAAACTCTGTGATTAGACGCTGGCAGATCTCTTCAGCTTTCTCGTGTCTGTTCACAAATTGTCCAAAGTCAAGATTTAGAAAAGCATGATATAGAAGTTAGCATGATAATGGTTACAGTAATCAAACCAAACAAGTCATCAGTTAGTGTGGCCTTGTGACATCATACATCTTTTATTATATGTCGCTCTCAAATGACATCACTGAGTACAGATTGTCACGCGCATCAGCATTTTGTGAGTCAGATTTTCGAGTCAGATTTTCATTTCCTAAACTGGCGTGTGACGTCATTTACGTGAAACGCGGGTTTTCAATGTCAAAAGCTTGTATCTCGCTTAAAATAACCCAGATGTGCACACAATGTCAATGGACGTCGCAATATGCAAGATACGACCTTGTTGCACAGAGCATATTAGCGCGAGATACGACTTTGTTGCAGAATCAAGTTACAACCTTGTTGCACTGACGCGACAAATTGTCTGTGTTTCAAAGCAAACTTTCCCACTAGTTATTTGACTTTAATATTTTGTCTCAACAGAAAGTCTAGCCTACAGCGCCGACTCAGACTATTTTTTGACAGGTAAACATCAACAGAATGTGTTGTGTGACAAAACCTACCTTCCAGTTAGTTGCTCCAACACGACCCAATTTTGATAGAGAGGCATGCAGACGCTGAGGCCGAGACCAGACTTGTCTGGACTGCATGCTGATAGAGCCTCTTGAAATGCTGCACGTACACCCTCTGCAGACTGAATGGCAGATGAAGACCCCCACTGGAAAACCAACGGCTCCTACCATGCATAAATGAGGTTGAGATATATGGGCATACGGTATAAATCATTCAAGCAATGAAATCAGGAGTGTTACAAAATTGCACATGCACACAAAAGCCTGAGGAAACCTTAGAGATTACAAGGAAGAAATCCTCCTTTTTAAGACGTAGTGGGATATCCCCACGACTATATAAAGAAATCTTCACTGTTAGGGGATAGGGAAACTCCTAGATTTTACATCCCAAGAATATCCAAATTGCCAAACTGCGCTTACCTTAGATACAATGTGTCCCAGTCCACTGTTGGTCGGATCAAAGAGATGTGGGGGTAGACGCTGGTATTCCATCATGTGGATGTGAACCAGCCACAGTAAGCAGTGATCTGCTGGGGTAAGGTACTGTGAGGACGTCTGACTGCCCTTCAACGCTCCCTGGACAAATACCACACGTAAAATGTGAATGAGTGCATTTTCCATACACGTCCATTGAAAAACCAAGATTTTGGAATGTCCAATGTAGAACATTTTGTGCAAGCGCTACATTCATTTTCTATAAACGTCAAACGTTTGCCAGACATCAGTTAGCAAACTCATAATGTTGACTCCAAAATAAAATTAGCGTGACTATATCAGAAGACGATGTACATAATGGGTGGGGCAGGACATTTCCCCCCCTTTTAGGTTTATTCCTGTGTTTACCTGCAGCATAGACAAGGCCTGCTTGACTCTTCTAGTAATGATATGAAGCTGCACTCTGTAAAGCAACGCTTCCAGTAGTTGATGAGATCCCTGGCTAGTCATTGCCTTCATCTGTTGACTCTGAAGGAACGTAATCATCCGATCACAGATTGCGTCTTTGGCTGGGAAGCTCTCTTCAAAACTCAGGCACTAGGGTATTAAAAACCAGAAATCAGTCAAAAGTCAAAACCTTGTAATTAACTCAGGAATGTACAATTAACTCATTAGTCACTGTAGCACCTGAAACCACCCTGCCTATTACTAATTGTAGCGCCTGAAGCCACCCGTGCACTTTAAGGTTTTGCAGATATGTCAGTGAATAAACACAATGTAATACAATGTAGTACAGTTGCTAATGCCTTGAAAATGATGATGAATAGTTATATAATATTGGATGGCTTTGAGGGGGATACAAGAATATATCGCAGGACCTATAACAATATTGCACGAGTCGAATATTTACTACTGTCATCTTGTTTGCTTTCCTGGTATTTTTTGAGTGTCTTTATTATTTTAAATTTCTTCGAATTCTTCTTCAGAAACTGAAGCAAATCTTGCGCCAGTAGAAGTAGCCATTTTTGTTGACAAAACTTAGTATCGAATGCGCGACCACTATGGCTCTGTTAACTAGTTGACAACAGTGAGTTCCTACGCTCGTGATTGAACGGGCACCAGCGACATTTGTTAAAATTCCCTGATGAGGACAATATTAAAAATAATATTGTCCTCATCCCACCATACAATATGCCGATTTATTTTTACCACTGGTTCAAATCCTCCAGTAGTCAATATTAATTAAGATACATATTGGTGTGAATTACACTTCATGGCTCGTACCTGCCAGTACAGGTCATAACTAGGTGCAAACTGGAGTGCTTGCTGGCAGAGTTCAGATAGATCGCTGTGGTCTTCTCTCTGAGAGTACAGCAGAAGGTATTGCAACCAGAGCTCTGAGCTGGATTGGTTAGCTTCTAGACCTCGGGATAACGCATTCAAGCCTCGATCCATGTCCTGATCCTCACTGATAGAAACAGACAAATATAAAGAGTTGTAAAGACTCTCATCCATGACTTGACTCAAGCTCTACTTCAGCCTCAATTTTTAGTGACTCGAGATTACAGGCAAAGACACTACCCAACTCAAGTCAAAGACTCATCACTAAAGTCCTTAAACATTGAACCATGATTGCGGGGATTGCAGCTACAACTTCCATAAAAGCTGGCTTATGCTTGCAAAGCGCATGACACTGTACTCCATACCAAGGGCTCGGCATGATTCTTCATTATTATAGTAATTTTTATCCCTGAACTCGAAATAAAAAACTGCTGAAACTTAACCCATTCTCAGTTTGCGATACCAAATAAGATGGCACTCAAATGTCAGTGATGCGAACTGACTCAAAAGGACGTCTCGTTTCAAGATTGTGTCAAGTCCCAAAAAGGAAAAAGAAAACTTGCAGAAGTAAAAAATACACTGAATGCACAACAAAAAATGTGCACAAATTTTTGGTTTACCTTTCATCACCAATGATTCTGCAAGCCAGCTTAATCCACATCTTCACATCGCCTGGCGTCTCAAGAACAGCGGCCTCGAGGTCGGCTATTCCTTCCCCTGAGAAATACCTCTCCTGATTCCCCCCACCCAGGGGGATAATGTGCAGGCCTTCTGTCATCTTACTACCCCTGGGGAGGAGGGGTGGGTCTGTTTCGTCGCCAGGTGTGTGGAGGGAGGTGGATGGGGCTTGTTTGGGGGTCCAGCTTCGGGGCTGAGCTATGATACCTGGGGAAACTACAAGTAGAAAATACTTCCTGGTTCATTGTGGATTGATAGGATTTAACCAGTGCATAATACTGGTGACAACATAACTGGTATTATAATAGTGGGTCATTTTAAAGTGCATGTATCCACCAGTATTGGTGCTCAAGGTTCTACATCATTATTACCCCTGCTCATTGGGCCAATGAAACATTTAATATACCATCTCAGCTCCCTGTGGAGTATACAGCTCGATGCTGCCATTTTGGCGCAAAGCAGCTACAATCAACAGCATTAACAACCTCTGCCCTCATAAGTATCCATTTACTCCTGGGTGGGGAGAAGGCAAAGTGCCTTGCCCAAGGGCACACACACCATAGCCGAAGGCTGGACTCGAACCCACAACCTGCAGAATCACCCGCAGACCACAAATTCAATGCTCCAGACCACGAGGCCACGTCGTTCAACATATGGTATGTCAAATTGGAAATCAACAACGAAAATGAAAATACGACTACAGTTGACATAGTATGGAAAGAATGATAGGCTTTCCCTGATAGACTAAATACTATGTACAGAAAATAGAGCCAGATCACTAACTATCAACAAGTTGCTCAATGAAATAGCAAAGAGCAAGTAGAGATGGGATAGGCCATGTGGCCAGACGGAATAGCATAAGAGGGACAAGGATGTTAACTGACCGGCAGCAAAGAAACAGCAACAGAAGAAGCGAAAGAAGAGGTTGAGGGACAAACTGGAAGACTACAAGGAAGATTGGATACATCAAGTCAGAGGTGAGAAAATGTAGAAGAGTTAGAAGGAGATATAATTCCTGCAGTGGACTCCCGTATCCTAAACTGAGCGATACCAGATTTGTCTGTCTTGGCCATGGTTCTTACCCTTTTTGGTTTGGGTCAGTACAGCATTGGCGAAGGCTCTACACAGAGCTTCTCTCTGTCTCTTAGCGTTCTCCGGTCTCTTGCTCTTCTTGACAGCCTTATTGATGTAATCTTCTACTCGTTGATGACGTTTCTCCGGATCTTGCCAGTCTTTGCTGGTTGCTATGAGAGGCGTGTAGGCAAGCAGGTCTGCATAGACTTCATGGTCAGTCAGCTCATAGTCCTTTTTGTGTTGCCTGAAACATGGGGAAAAGGTCGCAGCTGAGATACTTAGGTCAATTTTAGTCAAAGACACGTCGGGCCAACAGTAATAGAGCGTGAACAAACAAACAGCACTCACAACACACTCACAAGTAGTTGTAATCATCAAAGACCGAGACATTAGCTTTAGACAGGAGATTCAGATATGGCCACCTATAAATGTCAACTTTGGCAGTCTTACCATGGGCATTCATCGTCATTACAGGTTCCATTGAGTTCAAACTGACACATCGCCCTCATGGGGTTAAGCTTATGGCTGAAGGATGGGGAGAGTCTGGACAACTTGGCTTCCTGGACGAAGAAGGGACTCAATCTGTGGCAAGCAGGAGAAAGGAGAACAAAAAATGGTATATTTTGCTACAAGACTAGCCTGGCCTAGCTGAGCTGAACCTAAAAGTCTCAGTTATAGACATTATTTATTCACAGTGAATCAGTCAATCAGTGAGTCAGTCAGTCAGTTGGAGAACAATACACTGGCTCAAGATTCAGGTCTAGCAAAATCTGTGGAGAGCTGTGGATTCAAAGATTAATTCAGAATATGACGACCTACTATTCATTTTTAATTATGTCTTTATAAATACAAAGGAAAGAACTCTTACCTATAAGAGCGAAAACAGAGAAGAGGACTTGAGTAAGGCACAAGACTTTGTTCAACATCTTCGTCTTGGTCCATTCTCTCAGCATCTTCAACGATGCTCATCTTCACTTCTGCGGTCTTTCTTGAGAAGTAATCGTTGGACCCTGAAGTTGCATCTGACTCCAGTGGGAAATGAATGGCAAGTAGAGCTGCATTAAGTGCAGTCTTGGATTTCTCCGCATGGGCGCATCGTAATCGTTCCACTTGTTCCTCACTCGGAATTGACATCCCATCTGCAATCGACGGACTCTTGTTTGGCGATTTGTTTGTAACAGGAGAAGTTTTCTGACTATCGGCTTTGAAAGGTGCTTTCCCAGAAGCGGAGGATTTGTTACCGTCAGCAGGTTTAAGGGGGTCAGCTGAGACAGTGGGTTTGTTTTGGTTGATGGCAGGTTTGGATGATGCTGATTGGTCGATGATTGATGTGGAAGATGCCGATTGGTTGACATTCGATTTGGATAATTCTGATTGGTTGATTTGCGAAGTAGCATGAAGGTTTGGTTTCAGAGATGGATTGTTGTCTAGGAATGAACGTCTCCGTTTAGAGTCTTTCCGAGACCGCAGATACTTCTCCGCATCACTTTCGCTGTCTGTGTTTGTCGGTGTGTCTTTACCGAGAACAATCTTGTCCTTCGTCAGGAGTTGTTGGGATGGCTTCTTGTTCAAAAGCTTGGTCTTGGTCTTGAGGATTCGGACGACAGTCTTTGGAACGGGATTGGTCTGTCTGGCTGCCTGTTTGGCGTTTTCTTCACGTAGTTTTGTGATCTGGTTGGCATACTCGCGTTCAAGTCGTTGTAAACGCTGGAGTTGTGTCTCAGAGGTCTTTGACATCGGGCTCTGTTTTGATAAACATCAAACGGTTTAAGCAATGCAACATTTACATTTACACAAATTTAGGCAATTTTTAGCATAGTGCATTTGGAGGAAATTTTAAGAGTAATGAATATTATTCCACGGCCTCTGCAGAACTACAAGATTATTGATCGTTGTATTCACAAATGGAGATCAGAGAGGCAATTTGAAAAAAATGGTCTGAAATATGAATCAGGTGTAATATTTTTTTGTAAACGATTTCTTGTTTGGAATGCAAAGCTAGTCTTTAAAGATTTAGAGTGTTGGGGCAATGGTGCGACAAAATAAAATCGTAGAAGACTCACGTTTGGTTCCCCTTTTGATTTCAGCCTTCCACCAACCACAGCAGCCTTCTTAGGCAGCCTTGACGCAGCCTGTAACATCATTTGTGATTGGCTGATGTTTGTGACGGCCACGCCCTTTACCTTGGCAAGATTTTCTCTCAGCTGGGAGTCCAGTGTCACATGCTCTTGTACCTTTCTTTGGATGAGATGTTTCTAAAACAAATGACGAAAACAAAAAGGAAAAAGTACTTGGTTAAGCTACAAAACGAAAGGTTACATGAACTTACAAGATTCAAATACAATATTCATTGTGGCTGTCCATACTCAGATATTTGAATATTCAAATGATTCACACGATCATGCACAATTCTTTTTTACCTGTTGAATGTATTTCTTGATCTGTGAGCGATTGGAAGCAGCAATTCTTTCCCCGACAGAAAGTTCCTCTCTGAGCTGTTGTAGCTTGGCTTCCGTCTGTCGTAGTATCAAGTGACGCTTCTGAATCTGTTTTTCCAGGGCCGACAGTATGCGACAGTCCTTCTCAGCTGTCAATCTATTGAAAACAAAAGACTCTACAAATTAAGATACTTTAATTGGCAAACATTTAATAAGGTGGCCTTGCAGTCAGACGCACTATCTTGTCTGTTGGTTCACCTGGCAAACTTTTCAAACATCTAAAAATTCAACAAAAATCACTCCCGCGGCGTTCTTTTTTTTAATCCTGACTTCATTTCAAGCTTTGTCCCGAAGCATTCGGCATTAACAGAACATAATATTAACAGGTATTTACATAGCACTTTTAAACTGAGCATCAAAGCTCTCAAGCATCTCTGCCCTCATAGGTACCCATTTACTCCTGGGTGGAGAGAAGCAATGAGTGACAAAGTGCCTTGCCCAAGGGTACATGCACCATAATCACAGGCTGGACTCGAACCCACAACCTGCAGAATTACCCGAAGACCATAAATTCAATGCTCCAGATCACTAGGCCACGGCACTCCACTTTTGACATCATCTGCTCAATTTTAGCAGGGTGTTGGGGAAGGGGGGGGGGATTAATAACAGATATTGACCTATGCTTAGTGAGACTGCCTTGACACTCCAGAACTTCTGGGCTTTCCTTCGTAGTCCCTGGTGGCACTTCTTTCTTCCCCACTTGTACTTTCTCTCCGTCCTGCCTCAGATCTGCTGTGTCTTTTGCCTTAGGGTCTTTCAAGACAACTGTCCGCTGAACTTTACCGTCAACCTACAAATAAATCATGAACATTTAAAAACATGCCTCTTTGACAACAGTACAACACTGCAAAAAACATTAGCAGTCGGTTTTGGAAAATGTGAATTGGGGATAATGTAAAGCAAGGGTTATTCTTGACAGTGGCTTACTTTTGTGACGCTGATTGTGACATCTCGTACCGGGGATTGCGTGCCGGAGCTTAGCCCACTGAATGACGCAGACTTGCTCAATTTCTGCTGTTCTCGACGAGCTATCTCCTCCTTGAGCTTATGGTACTCTGCCCGGTGAATCTCAGGCAGCTTATGCATGGCATCCGGGGTCTTGGGAACCAGCATGTGGGGAGGAGGTTGCTGAGATTGTGATTTCTTTGCCTAACAGATTTGAAAGCCAAAGTTTAATCCAATCGTAAAGGCCAGTCAATAAATCTCATTCAATTTTACTTCTTACTTTGGAAAAAAAACTTGATTTCAAAATAAAACTACATCCACTATACCCTTCACTGTTTTGTTCAATAAAATGTTGAAATTAATTTAATGTATCACTTATCGTTGACTATTTTGTGTGTGCTATGTCTCATTGGAATGCTCATAACCTATAAAAGTTCCAAAGGTTGGCTGTTGCATTTGAGAATTTATCAAATCCTAAAAATATGTCAAGTCCTGCAGAATAATGACTTACATCAGCGGTTCGCCGTGCTTCCTTCAAGAACTGGTCAAGGAAATTGATCTGCTTCATTTCCGGTTTCTGTGGAGAGTGTTCATCATCGCTGGAGTCACTGTCTCCATCAAACTGGATGACCACGGGCTTGTGAGTAGGGATCTGGAAAAAAAATTGGAAAATCAAATTGTAAGTGGGACAAAATGGAAATTGAATAAGACTTGTGCTTCTACAAGTTTTTTTTTTCCCATTTGGCATGATCTACCACCGTTGAGATTGAGTCATAACAAGCCAAACACAAGTCACCTGGTCTCAAGACAAAGAATTTAAATGAACTGTGACGAAGGCATTTCGTTTCATCATCTAACTCCTGCTGGATTGACTACAAATCTGTGATCTGCAATGTAACAGAACCAGAGTTGAAGTCGAGTCGTCTCGAGGCATTCACAAGTCCATCACAAGTCATTCAGCCCAAGTCAAGTGACAAACTATTCAAAGCAACTGGGACAGCATTCCGAGTTGTTGCTAAGAGTTACAAAAGACCCAAGTTGTGACTGGCATGATGGAGTCGTCAGCCCTAACAAATTAAAATAACAAATCTTCCTTAAAATAATAATGAATGTGATCTACAACTGATCAGAGTCAACTTACTGGAGGTAGTACCACTTTGGGTTTTGTCTTTGCCTTCATGAGTCCTTTGTTCAGATTGGAAGTTGGTGATTGGGTCCGAGGGGTGGAGATAGGGGAGGCGTAGACCTTGGGAGAGGAGGTGGCGAGGGGTGGGACATCAGAGGATGGGGAAGACTTGCTGAATGAAGGGGTTAGGATCGGGGAGGGTTCATAGGTAGGGCCGAGAACGCTGGGCTCATCTAGGGTATATTCCTCCTCTTGGACCTGCTGGATACAACGATACAACACAACAAAAACTTAATTATCCCAATAAGGAGAAATTCCACAGGCCTTTTTACATAGATGCACAAGATTAAAAATACGTAGAAGTAACATGATGATGAAAAACAAAATAGGTAACAACAATTTTAGCTATTGACTCATTAGATGATTAATGTGTGAAGAAAAAAACCCAGCTATGCAGGCAGGATACAAGCAAAGTAACTGCCTTCAAATAAGGAGCTTTGGCTAATAAGGTGGCATTCAGTCAGCATGCTCAAAACACATGCACAATTTATGTCAACTTTATTCCTCTTGTTTTTCTCCAAACAAGGCTTCTCTTTTACGCCAGGAAATTGTGTTTTCCGGCAAATCAGTCAGATTTGAACAGCGCACCTCTGTTTTTTCTTGAGCCTGTGCCTTGGCTGCCCTCTTGGTTGCTAACGAGCGGAGGAGTTGCTCTCTTAATGCCATGACATCATCATCATCATCATCATCATCATCATCATTATCATCATCGGCATCATCTGAATCAGCTTCGTTGTCCTTGTTGCCCTCGGCAACTGCATCCTCGTTTCCCTGAGTGCTGCTCTCAACGGCAGTGGAAGTGTCCGTGTCGGAGCTAGTCAGGACCTGCATCTAGTAGCAAACACAGGAATATAGTGTCACACTTTGTAGACAATAGCCAGATCCAATGCAATTTGTGTTAAGGACAGAGATTCACTTTCAATTTTCACCAGCATTGCATAATTTGATCTACATTGCAACATTTTCTTCTTCAGTTCAACATCTTCATCCAACTATCATGTAGGTGAAAGCAATTCACAATGTTCATTGATTTCAATAGAGTATAAGATTCTATCAACAGGCCAATTTATTCAGAAGTAGCTACAGCAACTTGTGAGTCATGTTGTTGGTTTTGGTCACATAGATGTGAAAATACAAAATACAGGATGCCAACCAGTCTCTTGCACTATGGTACATGAAGGGAATTTATGAAAACTGGGTTTTCCCTGCAGCTTTGGCTTCTAGTTATCCTTGCAAAGTGACTTACAATATCTGGAGTTAGATCCATATCTGGAGTTAGACCCACGCTCTCAGTCACTGGAGTTAATGCTGTGAGACAAAAACAAAGCACACTCATTGAACGGTTTAATCTGAACCTGATTTTGTGAATTCCAAACGAATATTTCTTACATATGATCAACTGTCAAGTGGCTGGATCGACAAGCTTCCTGGTTTTGTGAAAATGCTTTTCCTCGGCTATTTGATCAAGTATTTGTCGTCAGGCTTAGAATGTTGCTAAAAGTTAGCATCTTTTAATAAATATCAAAGTTAATAAAAGTTTCTAAAAAAAAAAAAAGTAGTAAGACTTGTTTTATAACAAAATATAACTTTGAATATGGCAGTGCACAGACTGAACAAAATGCACTAAATAATAAGACACAGCTGTGAATTTCAAGCTCATTTTAAAATTCTGTTGAAAGGTACATCACAGAACATAATTTGTTCAAACTTAGCATCTGAATTATGTGGCTACTATGGCTTGCTATTACACATAACCAGCTATGGAAGCGGCTTAATACACTTCCCATAGAGGTGTATGTTACAGACAGCCACAGCCACGTCACTGGGATGCGGCTTACTTGGTGATTCCTCCATCTCACTGACATCCATCTCAACTTGCTCATAGTTATCATACTGGAACTCTGCGGGAAGATCCTCACTGCTGGATGCAGAGTGTTTCTTGGCAGATTCCTTGCCTACTGACGGTGACCTTCTCACACTCTTCTGTAAATTTCATATTTTAAAGTTAAAATGAAATTCTCAATATCAAATACAAGACATTTTGAAAGTTATTTTAATCACAGACTAGGCCTTGGTGACTGTTACAACACTACGAACATCTAACGAAGTAAGCTGCAACACTTGCCCCTTGAGACGACGATAAACTCGTACGTCTGCTTGCTATGATTTCCATGAACTTATCAAAGCGTTCCTTCTCCCCGTGGACTTTGAAGATCTCGGCAGCAATGCTCTGCTTATGGAAGAGCTGTTTAACCTTCTGGCGTCGCTCCCTCTGCTTAGCTTGCTTATATTCTACAAGACAAACCAACAAGTGGGAAAAAACAGGCATACAAGTAAATTTCTGCATCAACTAATTCATAAAATTCTAGGATAGTTCAGTTCGTAAGAACTTGTTCGTAAGAACTTGCGAGGCAAACCGAATACAGTAAATTTGTATAAGTGAACCTTTTGTAGTCAACCTGAGCTTGGTCAAAAGGCTGCAACAGTGCTCAAGGTTCCAAATTCCTCTTTAATTTTTGTCACAATTGTGACAGTATTTTTGTTACTATTTAGTGAAAGGAGACCATGATTAAGGTTCACAATTTACAGAGACAGATTCGAACCAGCCAACAAATCCCAACAATTTTGGAGTCAAGTGGTAAGACGTCTACACTAGTAAGCAGGATGTCTTGGGTTCTAGTCCATCCGACCGACAAAACCAAAACATTTCCTTCTGAAGCACCTGAGGTTTTCTCTGCTTTGTGTTTCTGTGCCTGGTTCTCCTTCTCCTCCCTAGCTGCAACGTTCTTGGTTGCCGACTCCAAAGCCAGACGTCTCAACTGCAGCAACTCATCATCATCTTCATCATCATCATCATCATCATCAGGAATTTCAATGATGTCCTCTACAGCTGGGCTTCCCACCTGCATAAAGAATGATACAAGTCAAAGTGCAACAATCTTCTCCATGATGTACACAAAATTGGCAATTTTTTGGTACACTTACATCCGTTAATTAAAGAACTTTATCAGCTCTCCATGGCTAACTTAATACTGCAGCACTGCAGTCATAGATGACTGAGTACCAATGACTTCTGAGCAGTATTAAAGATAAACCGAGGGATACACAGTGTTGCATTTGGGCAAAATTGTTGTTTGTTTGAAGATATTTCTTATCTATCATTGAACTGGCTGTTGGATCTATTGCCCAAAGAAACACACACAGATTCATGTAGTCAGGTACCTCAACAATCTCGGCATCACCTCCGTCCTCTACTGTGGTATCCTGAGGGGAATCTAGGTCCTTTTTCAGGGAACCAGACCTTGAACTTGACCTTGTTTTCAATCGCTTTGATGACTCTGGACCTTTGCCCCTGCTGAGAAAACACAAAATGCAAATTACGCATCAATATTCATTACTCAATAATTCAATAATCAATGGAAGATGAATATTCAAATTACAGTACAGCCTACCAACCTGTCAAGTTGAACATTTTCATCCCCGCCTCCCTCCTCCTGATTTGAATCCAGACTCCGCCTCTCTGATGTCAACTTCTGTTCTTCCTGTTTGATGAGTTCCTGTACTTCATGATGCTTGCGCAACAAGGCCTCATATTCATCTTGATCTGAGGAAACGTTAGACTCCTTCTCAAGGCTGACCTTAGTACGGGATCTCCGCCGGGCACGTTTTCGGTCGACTATGGCCAGTGTGCTAAGGTTTTCAGTGTTTTGGGCTGACAGAAAGTATATGAAATTCTACATAGCTCATGTACAACAAAATTGTGAACTTGAAGATGGATGTTTAACAAATCTTAACAAAAGTGATTACAAAATATTTCTTATTATGTATTCTTCACAAGTGTTTCTGCCATTATCCTTTCACAGTACTGTTTTTACAATAAGGCTCGCTATCAACAACGACTATTCAGCTTGATTTTTTCCTAGTCTCTAAAACAAAAACATGGAGATTTAAAGTACCAGTGTTACCACAAAACAGAAATCAATATGTCCTAACCCCTTCATGTCCATCTATGCCACAATGAACATTGATGAATGGTTTTGTCATGTTTGTGAACTGAAGTCCATGGGAAGTACTGAAAAAGGTGACCATGTATTTATGGGTCCGGTTCCTTATATCGTGTATATAGGACAACAAAATCCACTTTTAATTCACTTGACTTACAAAACTAGTTAGCGACATTAAGAACATGCAGGTGTGTCTGTGTCACAGATAAAGTGTCATGAGAATTCAGGATTTTAAATTTTTGAGAGAAATTGGGGATATTAAAGATGAAGATGGAAACAACAAATACAACAGGAAAATAAAGATGGCGGCACAATTGCAGAATACCCCACCACTCACCTATCCCACCTCGTATCCGGATACGCGGATACAGAGTCACGCTTGGATGCTCAACCAAACTACACGCGGGCACGCCCGCTATTAAGTCCACCCCGTATCCGCGTATCCACTTCCCAGCACCTACTTTGGACTTAGACATTTTTCCCCTGCTCCCCATTCAACTCACGTTGTCTCTGCCTTCGTTACTTTCCAACATGGATATGGATGCTTCGTTCTCAAAAATATTTTCCTCTGCTAAAAATAAAGTCCACCCCGTATCCGCGTATCCACTTCCCGGCACCTACTTTGGACTTGGACATTTATTGAACCCCTGCTCCCCATTCAATTCACGTTGTCCCTGCTTGCCTCATTTCTTATTACAGGGAAATAGCGCCCTCTTTAGACCCTCCAGCACTCAACTCCACCCTGTATATTGTATCCGCGTATCCACTTCCCGATGTACTTTGGACATTTCTGCACTGCGTAGCCATTTATTTTTAGGGGGTAATTTTCGCGTGGCGGGGTATTCTGCAACTACTCCAAGATGGCAATCACCATGAAACTGGTTCAATGTATTCCTTATCGTTAGCTATGTTTTTTAGTGCTATGTCTCATTGGAATGCTAATAACCTATCAAATTTCCACCAAAGGTTGGCTGCTGTCCAAATTGTAATTTCTAATTTTCTAATCATGCTAATGAAGGATACACTGTCTTGTTTTCTTGGCAGATGATACCAAGTTTTTATCATTTCTTGGAAGCCTCCTCTCGTCTATGACGTCATCCTTGTTCATTTCCCTCCTCCTTTTGACACCAGCACCACTGCTTTCATTTTGGACACCTCCGATAAACTCTCTGCTTCCCATCGACCGTTTACGGAGAGGTTCTAACATCTGTGGTCCTCCTACTGCCATGACTGTACTTGATGGGTATTTTCTCCCCTGAGGACGCTGGTGACTACCTGAATTTCTGGGGAAATATCGGTTCGTTGCTCGACTCGTTGGGGGTTCCCCACGTCGTTGCCATCCCTTTTGCGCAACGTTCATTGTCATGAGCGACGGAATCTGGAATTTCCTGGAGCTGCCCGGTCCGGGAGTGAAGACAAAGTGGTCATTTTCCGACCCCGTTTCGTCCTCAATTTCCCCATCTTCCAGCTCACTTTTCTCAGTGGTCTCCATGGTCTGACTCTGTGGAGAGACATCGTTTCCGGACATAATTGTGATGAGAAAAACACGAATTTGTTCGCGAATTCATCCCCCTTTCAACATCTCGAATGTCGATACGTGAATAGTCTGGTGTCCATCGAATGCCAGAGATCCTAAGAGCTCGTATCATATTGAAACGGTTGAGACTGGGTACAAGATTCTTGCCTAGAATGAGGGCGCTATCACTTCTTAACCGCAGGATTTGAGCGTTTTCGAAACGACTGGCTTTCAGTGGTTTCGTCTGCGGCTTAATGACATTTTAGGTCCCGACTTCGGGGACTCCAGCTACATTTTGGTGCCTGTTATGCTTCAGGAACATTCAATCGGTTGATATGAAGACAAAAATTGAAATAATTTTGTTTAGGTTGCCTCTCACTGATTCAGAAGTAGGAGGCGAAGCCGAGGCGAAGCCGAACCGAAGCCGAAGCAAATGTTTCCGAGTCGAAAACCCACTCGCGACGCGTTCAATGCAAGTTCTGTGCAAAAAACAAACAAACAAACAAACAAAAAACAATGGAATTTGCCAGACAGGGTGTTGGATTACTTCTCTCCAAGAAGAATTAAAACTAGAATTTAAACTAAATGGGAGGGGGCTGTCGGCACTATATCGCAAGACTAATGCCAACTATTGTCGATCATCTCATCCACCTTGCCCCCACTCCAGATGTTGTCAAGCTCCACCCCACCCAACCCCACTGACCCATTTTTTAAAATCCAAGTTATGTCTCCCTGAATAATCATTTCATTATTCATCATTACAAAAGCACGATTGCTCGGAAAATTAACTGGAAATTGGGCTGGAAATCAACTGTTCTCCAGGGGCTGTAACCACCTATACTCCTGGGGCTGAAACATGGTTTCCTCTTTACAGTCCGTGAGGATGTCGGTTTGGGTCTCATAGAAGCCTGGCCGGTAGAGCAGAACGCACCACCTCCCCAACTTTCACGAAGCAATTATGGTTAAGTGTCTAGGTCAAGGACACAAGTGTCATGACCTGGATTCGAACCCACACCTCTCAGCCATGACACGCCAAATGCACGAGGTTAGAAATGAATGACAATACCGAGCGATTAGGGAAATCATTATGGAAACTGACTTTAGAAATACGGGGTTGGCCTTAATGTTTAAAAAATGCCGCAACGATCATAAAGGTCTGAAACTTTTTGTGAACTATATCAAGACTCTTCAATCGGACGGGTACCAATCTATACAGTTTGTGTCACATGTCAACCATTTTTGTTTAAGTAGGCTATACACACTCTTTTTTTTATGCAGTAATCATTATTTATTCTCTCAACTAATAAAACTTGTAGACTGAACAGCCGTAACCATAATAAAAAGACAATTATAACAGAAGCCATCAAAACATAGAAATAGAAACACGATAAGCCGCTTTAAATAAAACCTTGGAACTGAAACATTACTTTTAAGATTCGAGTTTGACGTAGATGGGTATTATGGTATTAGCCATGCGGCATATTATTTGCAATCAGCTAGAAAATATATTCAGAGTAACAAGTAACAAAAGTCAGATGTGAATGCTTGGAAACATACACGTAAACTTTATATCTGCGAACCAAGAAACTTCATTTCTATGAAGCCCGGGAAGGGACAGGGTGGAATTTGTTTTGGGCATTTGCTAATTCGTTCGCACGAATTACTAATTCGTTCGCATGAATTACTAATTCGTTCGCACGAATTACTAATTCGTTCCCACGAATTACGAATAGGAATTCGTGCGAACGAATTACTAATTCGATCGAACGAATTACTAATTCGTTCCCACGAATTACTAATTCGTGGGAACGAATTAGTAATTCGTGCGAACGAAAAAGCAATTCGTGGGAACGAAATAGTAATTCGTGGGAACGAATTAGCAATTCGTGCGAACGAATTAGTAATTCGTGCGAACGAATTAGCAAATGCCCCAAAAAAATTCCACCCTGTCCCTTCCCGGGCTTCATACATTTCCGATACTACTGATTTGATTTATAATCAAAGCTTAAAGGAACATAATAGGCAAATTAAGAGAATGAGAGATGATTTAGTCGCGAATAAAAAAGAACCTTCACCAACCTTGATTAAATAAAAGACCACAACCAACCTATAATTATAGCAATTCACAACAAAGCAATGTCAAGTCAAGTCCAGTATTCTTGCCAAATGAATAATTCATTTAACCTTCTGAGGATAATGATATCGAAAATAATTCATTTAACCCTGTGACGATAATGATATCAAATAAAAAATTAATTTAACTTTGTGAAGATAATGATATGAGATGAATAATCCATTTAACCTTGTAAGGATAATGATATCAAATGAATAATTCTTTTCAACTTGTGAGGATAATAGTCAAATGAATAACTCATTTAACCTTGTGAGGATAATGATATCAAAATGAATAATTCATATAAACTTGTGTAGGAATGTGTGGCCTATCATTGAAGCTCCGCCCACATTACACCCACCCTGATGTCGAATTTGATTGATTATTGGTGTGGAACAATACAGCTGCTGTCAAAACAGTCGTCCATGTCGTCATCCGGGCCTTATTATCAACAACTATTGTTAACGTAATACACTCACGCGCACAGAGAAAAACTACTAGCATCTTTCATTTCTCAAACTTTGACAATGACTAAAACTTCGAACGGTTTTCTAACGCGTATCTAATCTTATCAAATCGGGTTCTGGGTAATGATTTTAAGCCTTTCTCTCAACCTCGGCCCTGAATGTTTCGTAGTCTAACTGGGCCATAGTGTTAGCTTGGAACTCCAAACTAAGTCCAGTAAACGCCTTCTTCATGGTGTCTTTGCATGATGCGTAGATCATCTTGTCTCCGATTTTAGCATTGTCACCACACCTGCGGGAACAATTAATCTCAGGTTATTGAATCATATCGTCAAAAATCCTGCATTGATAACAATATGAATGTTGATCATTTTACCTGTGTTTTACCCATGCACCAATATGTTCTAAGTGCTGAATTCTCAGTACTTTCTCAAGTCCACTGAACAAAAAAATCCACAGGCACAATACTTAGGTGGGGGTTCGAACCTATGGCCTTTGCTATTCTAGAGCAGATGTCTTACCACAAGACCAACGAGCTTGCCCAGTATTTAACAATATTGAACTGCCTCTAGCTACCGGGGAAAGCTTGGTGGTCTAGTGGTAAAAGATCACTTTGAATTGACATAGGTCGTGGGTTCGAATCCCATCGAGTAATCGTTTGTGATCTGTTTTCTTAGGACTCGGGAAAATATAGAGTGCAAAGCACACACCGGCGTACGGGTGAAACACAATGCTCTTTATCCCACCTAACATCTAATAAAAAAAAATGGATCAGGACGGATTTGTGCTGAAAACGTTTGGGGGAAGGTGAAATTTTAACTGTATTCGTTTTGAACGAGAATCGGGAAATAAATGCCTCAGCAAGTAAGATGGCTGTACGTACCAAAAAATGAAAGCAATCTTCTTTATCTCGCGACCTTCCTTGTTGTAGAATTTGAAGTCATAGAGAATATATCGTGGTTCAGAAGTCAGTTTAGCCTTCATCTCATCGAACTGCGTTTTATCGCCATAATTGTCATTTGGTTCAGCACTTTGATCCTTGATGATTTTCTTCTTATTCTCTATTTTGAAGGTAACCCACTTCGAGGTACGTCTAAGCTTCATTTCGTTAAAGATTGTGGAAACCTCTCCACCAACTTCAATTCCTGACATACTCTGAAATGAAATTTAAAAAATAAGAAATACGAAACGAACATAAATAGTATGTCTGTCAATTGATACCCTCAGATAATGAGCCTCTTAATGTGTTCTTGTTTTTTGTTTATCCATAAATAGCACTGTTACTTGCTTTTACAAGACTTGGACGACTTCGTGAATGATTGCAGTGTGGTTTTATAATTGTCGACACATTGGATTAATTGGTTGTCATGGCAATCAAACCATTTTAAAGTAAAACAGAGTCGTCCATGCAATAATAGTGCCAGGTATTGGTATCGAGAACTCATTTATTGTGAAATGGGTGACATTAAAGGTTTTTTAAAGTAAGGAAAAGCACATGGGTTTATCAGATAAAACTAGCACAAGAAGGACATATATAGAGTAAAGGGTCGTTTATATGACAATAACAACGTAATGTGACTTTACAGAATGAATACTAATGTGACAATACTGGTAAATAATAACGAAGGTAATGCAGGACATCTAATCACTTCCTAACCTCTTTGCTTAGAATATTGATTCCCTTTGTGACGCCGATACTATGCTTACAAACGTTGGCAATAATTGTTTACACACGTTTTCTTGATAAGGATATCAGAAGAAATAAAAACTGAGACCCAAAACGAAGCCTTTATTTCGAAAAGACCCTGTCGATTAAACTGTGTTATCATTACTCAAGTCAGGGTACTCTGCAATAATGCTCAGGATACCCGGCTATATTTGGTCTCCAATTGATGTTAGATTTAGTTTGTGACTGTCGGTTATTAAAAGTGGTTTATATTAAAGAAATTTACCTTCAACATGTATAAACATTTCAAAGTATTACTTTATTTCCCTTTTTTGACAAGCTTCGCGTGCTGGCTTGGGATCGAGGTTGAGGAAAGGGAAACGTTTTCTTTCAACAAAGGTTTTGTGTCTTCAAATTAAGTTGCAGGTTTCTTTTGCCAGTAAACTAATGACGACCGTCCCTCCCAAAGTTTTCTGTACATTTTTGTACAGGAAATGTTTAGTTCACTACTGAATTTCGATGATAGTCAATCTCTAGACTGACGAGAAAAATTCAACTGTGGCATGAATATATCCATTTGTTGCTGATATACAATGACATTATATTTCAAATGTCGCTCTGAAAAAGTATCAAATAAAATGACAGTTTACTCCTTTTTAGACCACTGATTTGTAATGATGTCATCCACGGTCAACCAGAAAGCAAAGAATTTGATCATTGAATTTCATTCAAGGTTATTGCCAACCTCTCACGTTAGCCTCAGGCTTCGTGGAATTCAATTCAATGCAATGCCACACTTATTTCCATACTTTCCAACTCCATACATTAACATTTGTAAAGGAAAACAGAATAAAACTATAAAAGAACATTAAATTGTAATTGAAAGCAAATTAACAAATAAATAATAAATACTAATAATAACAATATATCAAACAACAACAAGAAAGGCTGAAAAGTATGGTGCTGTTCATTTATAAGCCGAAGTTACTGCAAACCTTACTAGATTGTATCTCCACAATACAAAGTTTCAAACCCAACTCATGTACATGGTGCTACTGCGAACCTTACTATATAGATTGTATCTCCACATTACAAAGTTTCAAACCCTACTCGTACATGGTGTTACTGCGAACCTTACTATATAGATTGTATCTCGACAATACAAAGTTTCAAACCCTACTCATGTACATGGTGTTACTGCAAACCTTCTAGATTGTATCTCCACCATTAAAGTTTGAAATCCTAGTCATGTACATGGTGTTGCTGCAAACCTTACTATATAGATTGTATCTCCACAATACAAAGTTTCAAACCCTACTCATGTACATGGTGTTACTGCAAACCTTCTAGATTGTATCTCCACCATTAAAGTTTGAAATCCTAGTCATGTACATGGTGTTACTGCAAACCTTCTAGATTGTATCTCCACCATTAAAGTTTGAAATCCTAGTCATGTACATGGTGTTACTGCAAACCTTACTATATAGATTGTATCTCCACAATACAAAGTTTCAAACCCTACTCGTGTACATGGTGTTACTGAACCTTACTAGATTGTATCTCCACAATACAAAGATTCAAACCTTATGGTGTTAGTGCAAACCTTACTAGGTTGTTGTAAAATAGTGTATTATTTGTACAACGGAAGGCGGTTGGATCGAAGGTTACACACAGTAAAAAATGGACAGCGGTCAGACTGTGTTGGGCAAGCAACACTATGTTTAATTAGTTCAAATCACGCATGAATACAATACTTGGGTGGATGATTACAGGTGAGATTACAGGTAAAATGTGGCTCTGCAAAATAAAGGAATATAAGCATGATAAACCACATATTAGGTTACTAAACCATACCTACTGCAATGAGGCGAGGCGTACGTGCTACGTATGCACAAATGTACATGTTCAATAACGATGATTTGTCAGATTAGGTCAAAAAATGTATGCTTAAATCATGCCAATTTAACGGTCTAAGATTTAAAACACTATATCATGCATGTCTTTATAAAGGGCTGATTTTACTCACCATGATGTCGTCAATGATGGACGCACAGAAAGGGTAATTTGAGAACGAAGAGACACAAAAGGAACGGGAGTTGCTGAAAAAAAGTCCAAACCAACTACCCTCATATCTAACTGACGAGATTATTTACACCAATGGAGCATGACGCATAGTACATGTACATACAAGCATGGAGCTATATAGCTCCATGATACAAGTAGCGCTGAGGTCAACCAACCGTGACCTCGTAGCCGGCTACGAGGTCACGGATAGATCGAATGGCGGGTCATTCTGCAATTGTGCCTATCTCACAATAGACCTTTTCATCCGAGAATGATGATTTATGCAAATAAGGGCCGTGAGGCGGAAGAGTAAACGGCCCCATGGGGAAAACTGAAAAGGCAACCATTCCTATACCAGACGTTATTTCTAAAGACGAAGAAATCATGATGGACAGACATTTTGGCCTTTTCGTATGCATACTTTGTAAACCTGCTAACCATATACCCACCACCACGTCAACCTGCTCCTCCCCAGGCACCACCACGTCAACATGCTTGAGGAGCAACATTCTCCAGAGCATGACGAACCTGCTGTCGCGCCTAGGGTAGAAACATCCCACTTCTCAGAACACATCATTGGAGTCAAACACTTGTTCAAACTGTTCGGAACAGTCATGACTATTTCCTAAATTATGCTGAATTTTTTTTCCATATCTATCTAACGAGATTATTTACACCATGAGGCTTTTCCAGAAGTATACATGTATATGCATAAGTTAACACGGTCCTGATCAAGGAATTCTCGCAGGGGGGGGGGGGGAGATCTGCAAAACAAATTGAAATGTAGACAGGTTTTTTCTTTGGACACTTAAATTGGCATCTGAAAATAAATAGGGGGGCCTCGTACCATGCTTCCATAACTTACCTCTTTTAATCTGCCTTGATGAAGACTCAGCGCAATCATTCTGAGTTTGGGAGAAAGAATTTGGAAAGGATTTGGGCAAACTAAGTAATCTCAAATTGTTCAACCCTACGCATGGCATGGGCCTCAAAATCACCACCAGCGAGAATGCGCAGCAAGATGGTCAGTGTTGTAGTCGAGTCCTCCTCATCCGAGTCCGAGTCCGAGTCCGAGTCCTTGAGCAAAGGACTCGAGTCCGAGTCCGAGTCCTTGTCAATTTTTGATGTCCGAGTCCGAGTCCGAGTCCGAGTCCTTGAAAAAAGGACTCGAGTCCGAGTCCGAGTCCTTATGTATCAAATTCAAGTCGCGGTTCACCAATACTATATTAACATTTTCAAAATGTCACTATCAAATGTCAGGTGATAGAGAAGGGGTAATGGTTTTGGCTGTATGCACTATGCAATGCATTCATTATGTTTATAATGTACATTAAAAAAAACTTGCATTAACTTTTACCTTAGTATGCGTAGAAGCCTACAGATATCGACGCAGATACTACAGTAAAGTGACAATTACAATTAGCATATGATCTTCAGTAATTATTCTTCACATTTGTTGCTTTTCATTATTTCCCTTTCTTACAGTAATGGTTAAAAAACTTGTAAATAGCATAACTGTTAAACAAACTATCAACAGAAGGCAGAGCCACAGATCAAGTCTACAAAATATGTAAAGACTAAAAGAAACTGAAAAAGTCTTCTGTAATATGAAAAGTTCTAACTAACAAACTTGTAAAGATCATAACTGTTAAACAAAACAATCAACAGAAGACCGAGCCACAGATCAATTCTACAGAATATGTAAAGAAACTAAAAAAGACTACGGTAATATATGAACAGTTGAACACTAACAAACCAAATCAAGGTGAAAGACATAAAATAATTGAAATAAAACACCTAAAAAAGACCCGATTTTGCCGGACTCGAGCCGGACTCGAAGCCGAGTCCTCGAGTCCTTGGGGTCCGAGTCCGAGTCCGAGTCCGAGTCCTTGAGCAAAGGACTCGAGTCCAAGTCCGAGTCCTTGAAAAAAGGACTCGAGTCCGGACTCGAGTCCGAGTCCCGAGTCCGAGTCCTACAACACTGAAGATGGTAGCAATAGTCTCAACTCGTGTCGTCCTTGACGAAGTTCTCCAAGGTCGTGCCGTACTTGGCATGGAATTCCTGCTTGATGTTGGCAAGATCGATCTGGGTGATGAGAAAGCAAGACTAGCGTCGTGAACAAAGTATAGGACAATCAGATTAAAAACCAAATATGAAACAGCAGAAAAACAAACATTACAACAAAACTCGAAGCAAAACTAGTACCAGAAACAACAAATGGGTAGGACAAACCATAGGCAAGAGGAAAAACTTAGTAAAAGAACACAGCTTCTACAGTAGGTGCCAGTATAAAAGAAACTTTGTTTGCAATCTCCGAAAATTAAAGCATGACAAAATGACCAAGATGTCATTGTGCCCACCTCAGATCGCGAAATCAGAGTACGGATGATCAAGTTATCATCTGTCCCCAATCCTTTCATGGCCGCGTAAAGTCGATCAACATAGAACTGGATCAGCTCGCCCTTCGCCGTCTTAACTGCAAAACAGAGACAGTGGTGAAACAATGGTAATGTCAACAAGATGAACATTTTATTATCACTAATTAATTGTTTGTTATTATAAAAACAGATAATGAGTGACCAAGTATTCTCAGGGGTGATAGTTTTTCTTCAAAAAAGAAAGAGTAAAAGCCTTCACTGGCAATTTAATATCGAAACAATTTTCGTAAATCAGATGCGAAGTTTGGAGTATTTCACGGCGTTTATAGACTTCCATGAAATTTAGAACCGTTTATTCGCGCATGTCTGGGATTTCACAACTCACTGCGAAATGAAAAGAAAATTTGAGTTGTTGAGTTTTAAGAGTCATATTGGGCCTGTTATCGTTTTGGGACGCGCATGCTCAGCTTTGATGCTGACATACTGCTAAAATCAAGCAGTTAAAATAAATACGATGGCTTTCTAATGACAATAAGATAAAAATTGGTGGGGCGCCACCAATACTTGAATTTCGGTTTTACCTAGGGCCATGTAGCCATCCACCACTTCACCCTTCTCCGATGCTAAGTATTTCTCGATACCTCCCTTCTTGGACTTCTGCAAAGGGCAATCATTAAAAAGCAGTATAGGAAATATTAATCCACCAACAGTTTTATATTTAAATATTATTATCAAGTCGAAAAATACATCTCGATGTAATGGGTTGATTACCAAGATCCTCGATTATTTGTTACTGTGGCTATTATGTCTCCGATCAAAAGGCTAAACCTCCCGTGTTCGTATTTATCCCCTTTTTTTCCCGGATGCACACATATTCTACAAACGTGCGTTTTTGCAAATTATTTCGGTGGGCAGAAACTACGAGTTTTGCTGGTTAAGATCAAGGCTTGCTCTCGAGTCGGCCACATTGAATTGAAAGCGAGGTAAACTTTTCAGTTTTGGAACTTGTGAGTAGAAATGAAAGCAATGAAACAATGTTAATTACAAATTAATACCAGTGTGCTCTGATGAATAATTTAAAATTTGTGATTAAACATATCTGAATGTTTTAAGCCACATTTAAAAAAGTGAGGCTTGGAACGTTTTCCAATCATAAAATAGTCTGATACCATCCCATTCAATGGTTTAAAGCTTATAAAATAGATTCAGGGAACACGATCAAAAATGGCTTCGTCGTGAATCTATAGGAAAGGATTAAAGTACCTGGTCGTAGTACTCGAACGTTGCCAAGTTGAGTTGGAACAAAGAACGAGTTCCCAAGATCTCAATGAATTTAGCATCGTCACGTGGCCCGCTCGTATTGGACGGACACCAACGAAGTAGCATTAAAGACTAAAGTTGAAATCTAAATAAGGCCCATTAAGGGCTCAGAATGAACAAAAACAACTGTTGTGCCCGAAAATTTCATTTTATTCAGTTTTGGGCCCATGCACGTCGACAGATTGCTCTGCAAACTGCCAGCCAATTACCGGGACAGGTTCGTCGATTAACATTGCATCAACCGAGGAATCTTGAAAGCCGATTCTGACCAAACATACACCTTGCACCACTTCGCCGACTGGCTACAAGTCCAGTCCCGAGCCAAGCGCATAGCCGGACAAGCAGTCACTGCCCACAGGGATGACGGCTCCAGATCTGACAAGAGAGAAAGAGGTTTTGAGAGGAAGAAAACTTCTCCCACAACAGTTTTCCAGACTGACGATGAAAAGCAAATGAAGTTGAAGCCTCACCAACAGTCAGCACCTTCGAAGCAGAACAAGCGTTCTGCCTATTGTCCACACTGTGACGGCCACGAACACTACTTGAATGGTTGTGCAGACTTCAAGAAACTCACCAGTCACCACATCATCGAATGGCTGAAGGAGAAAACCCGATGCTAGAAGTGTGGTCGTACCCACAAACCAGACAACTGTACGCTAAAGAAACCATGCAACAACTGCAAAGAAGTCCACTTGACAGTGCTGCATGAAGCAATCCAGCAGGGAGCCAGTAAAATCTACACACTGGCAATGACCACCCAGACGGTGTACATTGACCAGCTCCGTAGGCCTCACCACACATCGAGCGAAAACTGCAGAAGCAGCCAGACCTTGCCAAGATCCACAATGAGAAGATCCAGAAGTTGGTCGATGCGGGCTACGTCAAAATCCTCAACGAGGAGGAAGATAACCGGACAGACGAGTCATGGTACTATCCACAACGGTTGTTGAGAACAACGGTAAGCACGTACCGCTTAAGGTAATGAGACTATTTAACTTTGTTTTCATCAATTTTCTTTCACTATATATCAATAATTTTGTTATGAAGTTTGGTTTTGTTTATGTATTATTATTTTTGTGTAATGCAAGACTTTAGATACACAAGGCCAGAGGCCACTTAACAGGGTTTTCTCTTAACAGTCCGTGAGGATGTCGGTTTGGGTATCATCCATTCGAAGCCTGGCCGGTAGAGCAGAACGCACCACCTCCCCAACTTTCACGAAGCAATTATGGTTAAGTGTCTAGGTCAAGGACACAAGTATCATGACCTGGATTCGAACCCACACCCGGATGACGTAGCCACCAAGACTTAGCCACCGAGTCCGATGCACTAACCTCTCAGCCATGACACGCCAAATTCACGAGGTTAGAAATGAATGACAATACCGAGCGATTAGGGAAATCATTATGGAAACTGACTGTACGAATACGGGGTTGGCCTTAATGTTTAAAATATGCCGCAACGATCATAAAGGTCTGAAACTTTTTTGTGAACTACATGTATATCAAGACTCTTAAATCGGACGGGTACCAAGCTATGCACCACACAGTGTAGGTCATCACACTGTTTGCTTCTCAACAGTTTGTGTCACATGTCAACCATTTTTGTTTAAGTATACACACTCTTTTTTTTTATGCAGTAATCATTATTTATTCTCTCAACTAATAAAACTTGTAGACTGAACAGCCGTAACCGTAATAAAAAGACAATTGTTACAGAAGCCATCAAAACATAGAAATAGAAACACGATAAGCCACTTTAAATAAAACCTTGGAACTGAAACATTACTTTTAAGATTCGAGTTTGACGTAGATGGGTATTATGGTATTAGCCATGCGGCATATTATTTGCAATGAGCTAGAAAATATATTCAGAGTAACAAGTAACAAAAGTCAGATGTGTATGCTTGGAAACATACACGTAAACTTTATATCTGCGAACCAAGAAACTTCATTTCTATGAAGCCCGGGAAGGGACAGGGTGGAATTTGTTTTGGGCATTTGCTAATTCGTTCGCACGAATTACTAATTCGTTCGCACGAATTAGTAATTCGTTCGCACGAATTACTAATTCGTTCCCACGAATTACGAATAGGAATTCGTGCGAACGAATTACTAATTCGTTCCCACGAATTACTAATTCGTCCCGACGAATTACTAATTCGTTCCCACGAATTAGTAATTCGTGGGAACGAATTAGTAATTCGTGCAAACGAAAAAGCAATTCGTGGGAACGAAATAGTAATTCGTGGGAGCGAATTAGCAATTTGTGCGAACGAATTAGTAATTCGTGCGAACGAATTAGCAAATGCCCAAAAAAATTTCCACCCTGTCCCTTCCCGGGCTTCATACATTTCCGATACTACTGATTTGATTTATAATCAAAACTTAAAGGAACATAATAGGCAAATTAAGAGAATGAGAGATGATTTAGTCGCGAATGAAAAAGAACCTTCACCAACCTTGATTAAATAAAAGACCACAACCAACCTATAATTATAGCAATTCACAACAAAGCAATGTCAAGTCAAGTCCAGTATTCTTGCCAAATGAATAATTCATTTAACCTTCTGAGGATAATGATATCGAAAATAATTCATTTAACCCTGTGACGATAATGATATCAAATAAAAAATTAATTTAACCTTGTGAAGATAATGATATGAGATGAATAATCCATTTAACCTTGTAAGGATAATGATATCAAATGAATAATTCTTTTCAACTTGTGAGGATAATAGTCAAATGAATAACTCATTTAACCTTGTGAGGATAATGATATCAAAATGAATAATTCATATAAACTTGTGTAGGAATGTGTGGCCTATCATTGAAGCTCCGCCCACATTACACCCACCCTGATGTCGAATTTGATTGATTATTGGTGTGAAACAATACAGCTGCTGTCAAAACAGTCGTCCATGTCGTCATCCGGGCCTTATTATCAACAACGTAATACACTCACGCGCACAGAGAAAAACTACTAGCATCTTTCATTTTTCGTTTCTCAAACTTTGACAATGACTAAAACTTCGAACGGTTTTCTAACGCGTATCTAATCTTATCAAATCGGGTTCTGGGTAATGATTTTAAGCCTTTTTCTCAACCTCGGCCCTGAATGTTTCGTAGTCTAACTGGGCCATAGTGTTAGCTTGAAACTCCAAACTAAGTCCAGTAAACGCCTTCTTTATGGTGTCTTTGGTTGATGCGTAGATCATCTTGTCTCCGATTTTAGCATTGTCTTCATCACACCTGCGGGAACAATTAATCTCAGGTTATTGAATCATATCGTCAAAAATCCTGCATTGATAACAATATGAATGTTGATCATTTTACCTGAGTTTTACCCATGCACCAATATGTACTAAGTGCTGAATTCTCAGTACTTTCTCAGGTCCACTGAACAAAAAATCCACAGGCAAAATACTTAGGTGGGGGTTCGAACCTATGGCCTTTGCTATTCTAGAGCAGATGTCTTACCACAAGACCAACGAGCATGCCCAGTATTAAACAATATTGAACTGCCTCTAGCTACCGGGAAAGCTTGGTGGTCTAGTGGTAAAAGATCACTTTGAATTGACATAGGTCGTGGGTTCGAATCCCATCGAGTAATCGTTTGTGATCTGTTTTCTTAGGACTCGGGAAAGTATAGAGTGCAAAACACACACCGGCGTACGGGTGAAACACAATGCTCTTTATCCCACCTAACATCTAATAAAAAAATGGATCAGGACGGATTTGTGCTGAAAACGTTTGGGGGAAGGTGAAATTTTAACTTTATTCGTTTTGAACGAGAATCGGGAAATAAATGCCTCAGCAAGTAAGATGGCTGTACGTACCAAAAAATGAAAGCAATCTTCTTTATCTCGCGACCTTCCTTGTTGTAGAATTTGAAGTCATAGAGAATATATCGTGGTTCAGAAGTCAGTTTAGCCTTCATCTCATCGAACTGCGTTTTATCGCCATAATTGTCATTTGGTTCAGCACTTTGATCCTTGATGACTTTCTTCTTATTCTCTATTTTGAAGGTAACCCACTTCGAGGTACTTCTAAGCTTCATTTCGTTAAAGATTGTGGAAACCTCTCCACCAACTTCAATTCCTGACATACTCTGAAATGAAATTTAAAAAATAAGAAATAGGAAACGAACATGAATAGTTTATCTGTCAATTGATACCCTCAGATAATAAGCCTCTTAATGTGTTCTTGTTTTTTGTTTATCCATAAATAGCACTGTTACTTGCTTTTACAAGACTTGGACTTCGTGTATGATTGCAGTGTGGTTCTATAATTATCGACACATTGGATTAATTGATTGTCATGGCAATCAAACCATTTTTAAGTAAAACAGAGTTGTCCATGCAATAATAGTGCCATGTATTGGTATCGAGAACTCATTTATTGTCACATGGCTGACATTAAAGGTTTTTAAAAGTAAGGAAAAGCACATGGGTTTATCAGATAAAATTAGCACAAGAAGGACCTATATAGAGTAAAAGGGTCGTTTCTATGACAATAAACAACGTAATGTGACTTTACAGAATGAATACTAATGTGACAATACTGGTAAATAATAACGAAGGTAATGCAGGACATCTAATCACTTCCTAACCTCTTTGCTTAGAATATTGATTCCCTTTGTGACGCCGATACTATGCTTACAAACGTTGGCAATAATTGTTTACACACGTTTTCTTGATAAGGATATCAGAAGAAATAAAAACTGAGACCCAAAACGAAGCCTTCATTTTGAAAAGACCCAAATGTACCTGTCGATTAAACTGTGTTATCATTAATCAAGTCAGGGTACTCTGCAATAATGCTCAGGATACCCGGCTATCTTTGGTCTCTTATTGATGTTAGATTTAGTTTGTGACTGTCGGTTATTAAAAGTGGGTTAAATTAAAGAAATTTACCTTCAACATGTATAAACATTTTCAAAGTATTACTTTGTTTCCCTTTTTGACAAGCTCCGCGTGCTGGCTTGGGATCGAGGTTGAGGAAAGGGAAACGTTTTCTTTCAACTAAGGTTTTGTGTCTTCAAATTAAGTTGCAGGTTTCTTTTACCAGTAAACTAATGCTGACCGTCCCTCCAAAAGTTTCTGTATATTTTGGTACAGGAAATGTTTAGTTCATTACTGAATTTCGATGATAGTCATCTCTAGAATGAACAGAAAAATTCAACTGTGGCATTTATATATCCATCTGTTGTTGATATACAATGACATTATAATTAAAATGTCGCTCTGAAAAAGTATCAAATAAAATGACAGTTTACTCCTTTTTAACGTGAAGTTGGAGACTTGTAATTTTTCTCCTTTTATGAGGGTCCTATCTGTTGGCAAACGAGAGCATCATAAAAATTGGTCTTTAAAATGCTCGATTTAAGGTGCCTTATTTCCAATCTGATAAAAAAAAATAAAAAAAACAACGCACACAAATAAAAATCGTCGCAGTTTTACAAAGTGACGCATTGCTCGAAATCTAAATTGTGTCACAAATTCTAGTGATGTCAATCTCCAGAAGGTTTCCATTGATTACCGTTCTTTCTGTCATGTACCAAGTCTTGACACATTTGGTTGCTCAGTTACAGTAATGTCATTGAGCCAAATCGTCAATCTACAATATCTCGAAACGCACTTATATCCCTGTGTGGGCTAATTATGTATGTTCTCACTATTCTTTCAAACAAGTCCTCCAGTTCATAGCCTCGTTCTTCTTCTTCAAGACCCTCCAGAAGGCGCTTGAGGAGGACTTCCAACTCGCCATCCAGGTGGCCATCATCCTGGTATCCATTCACCAAGACGTTGATAGCCACCAAAAGAAGCAACGCGGTCCTGAGTCCAAACATGATGCTTTTTAAAAAAGGAAGGAAAGAATTCAGCATTATTAAAACAATATATTAAAATATCCCCTATAACACATAAATAAGTCAATGGTGAGATAAGTTGCCAGTGAAGACATTTTCGAAATAGTGTGCCGGTGCACCGGCAGATTTTCGAAATAGTGTGCCGGTGCACCGGCGTTAATAGTCTGCCCACCGCGGTGGGCAGACTATTAACGTGTGTTAGCAACGAAATTCAGTGACAAGAACCACAAAAATAATCCCTTTAATTTATCTGTTTTGGTCAAATGTATAGCATCAACTAAGCTAAAAGTTCAAAAAGTTAGTTGTACTGCATCATACTTAAGATTGTGAGCAATTGATCCTATGTTCCTCTAACTGGTTCAAGGATGCTTGAACTTGTGGCTATAGGAATCACAATGTGCATACAGTTTCTGCATTAGTGAGGGAAATCGATCTCATACCAAGGAAGTAGGGGCGCAAACATAATACCTGGACTACCGCAGTCAAGTTACAGTCGTTAAATATAGATTTATTTTCGGGATAGGAAATCAGCGCACCGGTTTGGCTCTAGTAAGCCATCATCTATTTGTCAACCGAAACGTGACTCTGAACATATTTAGGATTTGTGAAAATCTGTACCAATAACACAACCAAAAACATTCGAAATATTAAGCCAAATACCAATATTGCTTTGTCCCGAAATATTCAACAGAATCTCAGTTGCATGCTGAGTGGAACCCTACATGCAAACATGACTGAATTCGTCCGAGAGCTTTTACTTCAAATTTTAAGGCGAACAGCAGAGCAGAAGGACTGATCTGAGTAATGTGTACAAACATCAATTCTAGTCATGATTTCTACAAATGAACCCAGCTAGATAAAACAATTTGAACTTGAATAAAATCGTACGCAAATACTAACAGACCGGATGATCATGCAAGTGCATGATCATGATCATCCGGTCTGTTAGTATTTGCGTCCTATAACTGTGAGGCTATAGAGTGTTTATTCCGACTAGTCACACTTTTATCCAACAATGTTTGATTGTAAATGACGATCACTACTTGTGGCGGTTCGGACCGCGCTGGTTTGGCTGTTAGTTGTCGTGCAACAGCATCGGTATCATAGTCACGCAAGATCAGTTTCAATTCCAATTTAGTTTGTTCATAAACATTTTGTTGTTCAGTCCTCAAGCAACTACACATCACAAGCTTACAAAGAAGGGAGACTCAAGCCTACTACCACGCTCGCTGATTTCAAATAGTGTCAGCAATAATCTGCGGAATTTCCATCCTACGTTGATTCAAACTATGTGCAAGAAAACATAATTGTTTCAAACACTCACCGAGCACAATATTGTTCTTGCAATCAGTTCTCTCTCTGGTTGTCGTCCGAAGGAGCTAGGTGACGAGCTGTGAGGGGACAAGCGGCCCGCATCTGCCTTAAATCTTGGAATCGATTTCGTGAGCAGTGACTGAGGGACTGTCAATCACACATCACCGACTCGCTTCATATTAATGAGACGAAAGTCATGTTAATATCGTTGAGGCTATTAAAGTCACCCATACAAACTTGTGTCACCGACACTGAAATAGCCACATCCTATTGGTTGATACTGTATCGATGTCGGTGACAAATCCAAAACACGTGATTTGTGATTGACACGCAAAACTACATCCCGGTACTTGTGGTCACCGCTAGTCACCGAGTAACTGTCATTGGTGGATAGAACCAGGCATTCCCGGAGATCTGTATATATTGAACCACCCTTGTTTCCACAAGCCTCGAGCTTTTTTGTTGGGGGGGGGGGGAGGCTAATCAGCAAATTTGGATGCCTGCAGTCGCAGTTTGACCCACTGAAGTATCGGTCAACATCCCGCTCGAAGTACTTTGATAAATTTTTCTTTCCACGTAGACAGGAATTTAAGGCAATCAAAGTCACTTTTGCAAACCTTAGCGCAAAAAACCCCAGAGAGTATATCTGATGCATTTTTTTGTTTTTCCGTGTCGTGTAGTACGAAAGTATAAGGTCACAAATTCAAAACAGGCGACAGTTAAGGGGATAATTTTTCAGTTTTGCCGAGTAATTGTAAACTTGTCTTCACTGAAAAATGATAAGTGCGATGTATAAATAAGTGCGATGTATAAATATCATTTAAGTCGGAAACCGTTTCATTGAGAAAAGTAAGGTCTCACGTTATACGTTTTTTTCGTTGAATGTAACGTTAGTGTGCACGTACCTGTGCACAGACCCTGGAATCTGGTCCGTAAACATGGCTAGTGCATCATGATATAGAACTTAAAAAAACTAGATCGGACGCGCGTATGATACGCACGTTTTGACAGGACGCTGCCATTGGTCACGTGAATTGGGTCAACAATTTAAACGCGGCCTTTCTTCGGCATGACGATCACTTGTACTCCATCACTGCTTGAAAATGGTGGCAATCTGTGCGGCAGCAAAGTTCAACTAAGACGGAGAAAGGGACCTGGAGGACAGTCTCTCATACGGTGGCCCTGGAACGACATTTTAATACTGACCTTCTTAATATGAACCTTCTAACTTCTTAATGTTGACGTTGTACCTTCGCAATATGCACGTTGCACGTAGCTTAATATCGCATTGTGGAAGTTGTTCCTTCCTAATGTGAATGTTCCACCTTGTTAATATTCACGTTCGATCTTGTCAATGTACACCATTGATCATGCTTGATGTCATCGTTGCACCTTGCTTCTTCGCAATATGAACCATGTACCTTCGCATTGTGAACGTTTGACCTTGCATCTTGTCAATATCATTATTGAACCGTCCTGCTTTGCAATGTGCATCATGCATTCTGAAAAGTACGAAGTCCTTGCCAAGCCCTATATAGTTAAACAACAAGTTATGATGGAGTTTCAATCTGACGGCTGTTAAATGTCACTTAATGTGGTCTACCCTAGTTTTATCATGAATCGAGGCTCTCTGTTTTAATTCACTCATCTTTTACAATTCATGTTCAGGCTTCTGAGCGCTGTTTCACTAGAATAGATGTGTTCAATTAATCAGACTAATTAATTTCTTGACGGTATACTCTCCGTCAATGACAATAATGCAGTGTTCTGTGATCACGTTAAAAAGTCTTTTATCATAGTACTTTACATCCTTCAATCCATATTCATATCCGTATGGATTTGTCTTGATATCCGCGTATTTAATTAGTTAATTAATTAATTAATTGAACACTTCTTTTCAAGTGAAACAGCGCTCAGTAGCCTGAACATGAATTATAAAAGATGAGTGAAATAAAACAGAGCCTTGATTCATGATTAAACTCACTACAGGGTAAACCCAGGTTAAGTGACATTAAACAGCCGTCAGATTGAAACTCCATGCATAACTTTTTGTTTAACTATATAGGGCTTGGCAAGGACTTCGTACTTTTCAGAATGCATGATGCACATTGCAAAGCAGGACGGTTCAACAATGATATTGACAAGATGCAAGGTCAACCGTTCACAATGCGAAGGTACATGGTTCATATTGCGAAGAAGCAAGGTGCAACGATGACATCAAGCATGATCAATGGTACGGTGGCCCTGGAACGACATTTTAATATTGACCTTCTTAATATGAACCTTCTAACTTCTTAATGTTGACGTTGTACCTTTGCAATATGCACGTTGCACGTAGCTTAATATCGCATTGTGGAAGTTGTTCCTTCTCAATGTGAATTTTCCATCTTGTTAATGTTCACGTTCGATTTTGTCAATGTACACCATTGATACGGTGGCCCTGGAACGACATTTTAATACTGACCTTCTTAATATGAACCTTCTAACTTCTTAATGTTGACGTTGTACCTTCGCAATATGCACGTTGCACGTAGCTTAATATCGCATTGTGGAAGTTGTTCCTTCCTAATGTGAATGTTCCAACTTGTTAATATTCACGTTCGATCTTGTCAATGTACATTATTGATCATGCTTGATGTCATCGTTGCACCTTGCTTCTTCGCAATATGAACCATGTACCTTCGCATTGTGAACGTTTGACCTTGCATCTTGTCAATATCATTATTGAACCGTCCTCCTTTGCAATGTGCATCATGCATTCTGAAAAGTACGAAGTCCTTGCCAAGCCCTATATAGTTAAACAACAAGTTATGATGGAGTTTCAATCTGACGGCTGTTAAATGTCACTTAATGTGGTCTACCCTAGTTTTATCATGAATCGAGGCTCTCTGTTTTAATTCACTCATCTTTTACAATTCATGTTCAGGCTTTTGAGCGCTGTTTCACTAGAATAGATGTGTTCAATTAATTAGACTAATTAATTTCTTGACGGTATACTCTCCGTCAATGACAATAATGCAGTGTTCTGTGATCACGTTAAAAAGGCTTTTATCATAATACTTTACATCCTTCAATCCATATTCATATCCGTATGGATTTGTCTTGATATCCGCGTATTTAATTAGTTAATTAATTAATTAATTGAACACTTCTTTTCAAGTGAAACAGCGCTCAGTAGCCTGAACATGAATTATAAAAGATGAGTGAAATAAAACAGAGCCTTGATTCATGATTAAACTCACTACAGGGTAAACCCAAGTGTCGTACAACCTGTCCCCGGCATGGGCGTGGATCGCTTCTCAATAGTAGGGGGATATGCCCTCCTCTGGTATATTTAATTTGCTCGATATATTATAAGGACTCGTAGGGCTCTTGGGTTTTCCCGGTATACCAGACCACCACAGCTCATTCCCTGTCCATCTCAGCACTACGAATGGGAGGAAACGAGGCGGCACACTTAAAGCCATGGTTGCAGAGATCAGGCAAATGAGCCCCGGACCAATACGAATGTGCAAAACCTAATGGGCCGCCATCATATCAATGTACAGTCATCTGAACATGGAGCTTTAGGGCCTCATGTTTAGAAAGGGTGAAGCCTCTTATTATTTATACTTGTAAAAGTCTCTTTTTAAACTTATTTTTTTTGGTAATGGCTACTAAGTGAAAAAACACACCCATAACCCACAGACGATGCTAAGGCACATAGGCTGATACATGAGGGAGATTATGTTGATGTGAATCATTTGAAGTGTAATGCTTAGAAAGTAACATGAAAATTGTGTGTTGAAATGAACCAATTTAATTATTTGAAAATATTAATTTGTTTTAAATGATGTTTTTCAAAATCTACAGAAACAGTTAGTATAAAAGGAGTTTGTACGACTGTGTCAGCTTTGTATCATCTCAGTCATAAACAGGAATTTCGCAATTTTTCAGGCAGTAAGAAACACTTCTTGTTTTAACCAAGGACATATAAATACGCATAATAAGAACAAATTTATTTTACAGATAAAGTGTAGAATAAAAAGGGCTCACAGAAAAGATGGAATGTGATAAAATAATTATTTTGCTAGACACTAACTTCCCTATATTCGCTAGTAAATATTTGGTGAAAATAATACCTGTTTCCAGTTGTTGTTTATGACTCTGCCAGCTTCTATCGCATTGAATTACTGTCACGCACATCTATAGGCCTAAAAACTATCTGTCTAAAAGTGACCTGTTGAACAAATTAGCACGCACGTTCCACTCAATCGTACGGTGGCCCTGGAACGACATTTTAATATTGACCTTCTTAATATGAACCTTCTTCGCAATATGCACGTTGCACGTAGCTTAATATCGCATTGTGGAAGTTGTTCCTTCCTAATGTGAATGTTCCATCTTGTTAATATTCACGTTCGATCTTGTCAATGTACATTATTGATCATACGGTGGCCCTGGAACGACATTTTAATATTGACCTTCTTAATATGAACCTTCTAACTTCTTAATGTTGACGTTGTACCTTCGCAATATGCACGTTGCACGTAGCTTAATATCGCATTGTGGAAGTTGTTCCTTCTCAATGTGAATTTTCCATCTTGTTAATATTCACGTTCGATCTTGTCAATGTACACCACTGATCATGCTTGATGTCATCGTTGCACCTTGCTTCTTCGCAATATGA
This sequence comes from Patiria pectinifera, assembly GCA_029964075.1. Taxonomy (NCBI): domain Eukaryota; kingdom Metazoa; phylum Echinodermata; class Asteroidea; order Valvatida; family Asterinidae; genus Patiria; species Patiria pectinifera. The sequence goes on along the minus strand of CM057138.1, from coordinate 497,256 downwards.
ACCATGTACCTTCGCATTGTGAACGGTTAACCTTGCATCTTGTCAATATCATTGTTGAACCGTCCTCCTTTGCAATGTGCATCATGCATTCTGAAAAGTACGAAGTCCTTGCCAAGCCCTATATAGTTAAACAACAAGTTATGATGGAGTTTCAATCTGACGGCTGTTAAATGTCACTTAATGTGGTCTACCCTAGTTTTATCATGAATCGAGGCTCTCTGTTTTAATTCACTCATCTTTTACAATTCATGTTCAGGCTTCTGAGCGCTGTTTCACTAGAAAAGATGTGTTCAATTAATTAGACTAATTAATTTCTTGACGGTATACTCTCCGTCAATGACAAAAATGCAGTGTTCTGTGATCACGTTAAAAAGGCTTTTATCATAATACTTTACATCCTTCAATCCATATTCATATCCGTGTGGATTTGTCTTGATATCCGCGTATTTAATTGGTTAATTCATTAATTGAACACTTCTTTTCAAGTGAAACAGCGCTCAGTAGCCTGAACATGAATTATAAAAGATGAGTGAAATAAAACAGAGCCTTGATTCATGATTAAACTCACTACAGGGTAGACCCAGGTTAAGTGACATTAAACAGCCGTCAGATTGAAACTCCATGCATAACTTTTTGTTTAACTATATAGGGCTTGGCAAGGACTTCGTACTTTTCAGAATGCATGATGCACATTGCAAAGCAGGACGGTTCAACAATGATATTGACAAGATGCAAGGTCAACCGTTCACAATGCGAAGGTACATGGTTCATATTGCGAAGAAGCAAGGTGCAACGATGACATCAAGCATGATCAATGGTACGGTGGCCCTGGAACGACATTTTAATATTGACCTTCTTAATATGAACCTTCTAACTTCTTAATGTTGACGTTGTACCTTTGCAATATGCACGTTGCACGTAGCTTAATATCGCATTGTGGAAGTTGTTCCTTCTCAATGTGAATTTTCCATCTTGTTAATGTTCACGTTCGATTTTGTCAATGTACACCATTGATACGGTGGCCCTGGAACGACATTTTAATACTGACCTTCTTAATATGAACCTTCTAACTTCTTAATGTTGACGTTGTACCTTCGCAATATGCACGTTGCACGTAGCTTAATATCGCATTGTGGAAGTTGTTCCTTCCTAATGTGAATGTTCCAACTTGTTAATATTCACGTTCGATCTTGTCAATGTACATTATTGATCATGCTTGATGTCATCGTTGCACCTTGCTTCTTCGCAATATGAACCATGTACCTTCGCATTGTGAACGTTTGACCTTGCATCTTGTCAATATCATTATTGAACCGTCCTCCTTTGCAATGTGCATCATGCATTCTGAAAAGTACGAAGTCCTTGCCAAGCCCCATATAGTTAAACAACAAGTTATGATGGAGTTTCAATCTGACGGCTGTTAAATGTCACTTAATGTGGTCTACCCTAGTTTTATCATGAATCGAGGCTCTCTGTTTTAATTCACTCATCTTTTACAATTCATGTTCAGGCTTTTGAGCGCTGTTTCACTAGAATAGATGTGTTCAATTAATTAGACTAATTAATTTCTTGACGGTATACTCTCCGTCAATGACAATAATGCAGTGTTCTGTGATCACGTTAAAAAGGCTTTTATCATAATACTTTACATCCTTCAATCCATATTCATATCCGTATGGATTTGTCTTGATATCCGCGTATTTAATTAGTTAATTAATTAATTAAGTGAAACAGCGCTCAGTAGCCTGAACATGAATTATAAAAGATGAGTGAAATAAAACAGAGCCTTGATTCATGATTAAACTCACTACATGGTAGACCCAAGTGTCGTACAACCTGTCCCCGGCATGGGCGTGGATCGCTTCTCAATAGTAGGGGGATATGCCCTCCTCTGGTATATTTAATTTCCTCGATATATTATAAGGACTCGTAGGGCTCTTGGGTTTTCCTGGTATACCAGACTACCACAGCTCATTCCCTGTCCATCTCAGCACTACGAATGGGAGGAAACGAGGCGGCACACTTAAAGCCATGGTTGCAGAGATCAGGCAAATGAGCCCCGGACCAATACGAATGTGCAAAACCTAATGGGCCGCCATCATATCGATGTACAGTCATCTGAACATGGAGCTTTAGGGCCTCATGTTTAGAAAGGGTGAAGCCTCTTATTATTTATACTTGTAAAAGTCTCTTTTTAAACTTATTTTTTTTTGTAATGGCTACTAAGTGAAAAAACACACCCATAACCCACAGACGATGCTAAGGCACATAGGCTGATACATGAGGGATATTATGTTGATGTGAATCATTTGAAGTGTAATGCTTAGAAAGTAACATGAAAATTGTGTGTTGAAATGAACCAATTTAATTATTTGAAAATATTAATTTGTTTTAAATAATGTTTTTCAAAATCTACAGAAACAGTTAGTATAAAAGGAGTTTGTACGACTGTGTCAGCTTTGTATCATCTCAGTCATAAACAGGAATTTCGCAATTTTTCAGGCAGTAAGAAACACTTCTTGTTTTAACCAAGGACATATAAATACGCATAATAAGAACAAATTTATTTTACAGATAAAGTGTAGAATAAAAAGGGCTCACGGAAAAGATGGAATGTGATAAAATAATTATTTTGCTAGACACTAAATTCCCTATATTCGCTAGTAAATATTTGGTGAAAATAATACCTGTTTCCAGTTGTTGTTTATGACTCTGCCAGCTTCTATCGCATTGAATTACTGTCACGCACATCTGTAGGCCTAAAAACTATCTGTCTAAAAGTGACATGTTGAACAAATTAGCACGCACGTTCCACTCAATCGTACGGTGGCCCTGGAACGACATTTTAATATTGACCTTCTTAATATGAACCTTCTTCGCAATATGCACGTTGCACGTAGCTTAAATATCAAGACAAATCCATACGGATATGAATATGGATTGAAGGATGTAAAGTATTATGATAAAAGCCTTTTTAACGTGATCACAGAACACTGCATTATTGTCATTGACGGAGAGTATACCGTCAAGAAATTAATTAGTCTAATTAATTGAACACATCTATTCTAGTGAAACAGCGCTCAAAAGCCTGAACATGAATTGTAAAAGATGAGTGAATTAAAACAGAGAGCCTCGATTCATGATAAAACTAGGGTAGACCACATTAAGTGACATTTAACAGCCGTCAGATTGAATAATAACGTGAATATTAACAAGGTGGAACATTCACATTAGGAAGGAACAACTTCCACAATGCGATATTAAGCTACGTGCAACGTGCATATTGCGAAGGTACAACGTCAACATTAAGAAGTTAGAAGGTTCATATTAAGAAGGTCAGTATTAAAATGTCGTTCCAGGGCCACCGTATCAATGGTGTACATTGACACAATCGAACGTGAACATTAACAAGATGGAAAATTCACATTGAGAAGGAACAACTTCCACAATGCGATATTAAGCTACGTGCAACGTGCATATTGCGAAGGTACAACGTCAACATTAAGAAGTTAGAAGGTTCATATTAAGAAGGTCAATATTAAAATGTCGTTCCAGGGCCACCGTAGAAAACAACGCCAGTTATACAAACTGTGATTAATTGAATGTAATCAAGTAAGGTTTGTGGCACACCTCGTAGATAGGCCTACATGAATAGGATTTGAAACTTTGCATGGTGGAGATACAATCTAGTAAGGTTTGCTGTAACACCATGTACATGTGTAAGTTTTGAAACTTTGCATTGTGAAGATACAATAATAAACAGATTTGCAGTAACACCTTGTACATGAGTAGGGTTTGGAACTTTGCAGTGGAGGTACAATCTAAGAAGGAAGTTGCCGTTATATAACACCATGTTTATGAGTGGGATTTGAAACTTTGCACGGTGGAGATACAATCTAGTAAGGTTTGCTGTAACGTTACGCCATGTACATGAATAGGATTTATACTTAACGCGGTGGAAATTAATCTAATAATGCTTGCCATAAAACCGTGCTTATCCTGCTCGGTAGTTAACTGAACATCAACCTTGATCAATGTGTGACGAATGAGCAAGTTAATTAAGCACCTTACATAATACACTCTGGGGAAAAAAAAACGTTTAGCAACTAACTTTTCTTGTTTACCAGTTCTTGTTTACCAGATAAACGCATGACGTGGCCAATTACTTAACATCAATTTTCAATGGCTAAACACTGTCCGTCCTCATGCTAAAAATGGTTAGCATGTAAACATGTTTGCAAACTGATTGACAGCAAGAAAGTGTTTAGACTTGTGTTTAGTCACTAATTACATTTTATGTAGGCCAGGCAATTATCCACACAATTAGGCTACCTTTGTCCCTATGACAAAACTGGCAAACTTGGTCCCATAGGCAAGTTGACCTCCCTTGGAAAATTACTCATAACTCTGGCAAAACGTTTCAGATTTGGGCGTTTAATGTCTCATTTGTAAGTGGAAAGGCGTATCTTTCAAAGCCCATTGATGTTGGTGATTCATTCTACTTCTGTCATCATGTTCTGTTTGCATTATTTAGACAAACTGTGTAATATAAGTAGCTCTTTGTCATTTGGAGGAAAACTATTTTACAATTTTTTTTTCAAGATAGTGTTTTGGTATCAATGTATGGCCTTCTCTATCGTGCCATGGTAAAGAAGGATAGGACGAATGACACGGTGAATATAGTACCAAAATACCCGGCTGTGAGTGTCACGTGACCGAGAGATTATTGTATCATAAATCATGGGAACTTAGTGTATGAATAAGGGACTACAAAGTTGGGGTGAAATAACCAACGAGGAACAGTGGCCTTGAGCTTCTTCTTTTTTTTTTTTAGATATTGCCCTAACCCTAACTCTAACCTGTATTCATAATGGGACCGTTTTAGCCGATTTTCGGCTAACTTTGACAGATTTTTTTTTAAACGAGTTTGACAGACAATTTGACAGAATGGATTTTTTTGGGAAGATTTCTGGCAGAATTCGGCAAAATGGTTATTTGACAGAAAAACATTGCAAATTAAAAAGAAAGACAGTAGATTTGTTAAAAAAGCTTCAATCTTTTCAAACAAACCCTTGTAAAATAGGACTGGTTGCCTTGTATACGAGCTGAGGTTCACTGGGAATCGGATTTCGTCGTGACCGTCCGGCCAACCTCGTTTTTTCCATAAGACGTTTATTTGACTACATATCGTTTGTAATGTAATTTGAACCTTAATTAAGGCAATATTACAACGTCTGCACGAGATTTTAAGTTGCCAGACATGGATGTCGGATTATTTTTCTCTAAGAAGAAGAATTAAAACTAGCATTTAAACTACATGGGGGGGGGGGGGGTTGTCGGCACTATCACAAGAATAAAGGCAACTATTGTCGATAGTATATTCTAGCTCATCCGCCTTCAACAGCGCCCCCACATGTCAGAAGCTGCCCAGCTCACCCCACCCAACCTTAACCCATTGTTTTAAGATCCAAGTTATTATGTTTCCCTGAATAATCACTTCTTCACGGTTATGAAACTAAAAACTCTTAATCATAACAAAAGCACGATTGCTGGAAGAATAACAAACTTCCCAGAGTTTGCACTGCTGCTCTATGGGCAGACTAGGGGCTGGAAAAAAACAGTCCATACTACCCGCCGTTCGGTAGAGGATTTTAACCGGCGTCACTAATAGGAATCAGAAATGCCTGAAACGAATTTAGTTCGTCTTGGCCAGTTTTAATAAAAACCCCAGGTTAAATATTCGATACAGATCTCGTACACATCTCACATTAATCATCATGAACAAGACATTTTAAATCCCAATTATATTGCCCACTACCACTAATTGTTTTCAAATTGATCAGTTAACCTCTGACACTACTCATAACCTTCCAAGTTCATTGGTTTCAAGGCATCGTAGCGTATTCTCTTTCCTAGAAATTACTTTTAAAAATAAATTAATAACTCTCCAAATCCTCCAAATCAAATGAAAATTTCTAACGGTTCAATGTACCAAAACAAACCTTGAAAATAGTATTTATGATTATGACTATCACAAAGACCGTATAGACGTGACTGTTGAAAGTGGATTAGCATGAAACTCATATCCTACGATGCATAGTTTGCATCATACCTGACTGTTTTATACTATGACAATTGATTTATGGACTGAAAATTGCAGGGAGCGCTTTTTCGGTTTCCAACTGAGTATGTAAAAAGCAGTAACGTTATCTTGATTAAACGCCCTTTTTGTATTAATAATAATTTCAAATGTACACAATGACGATTACAAATCATAAATAATGCCTACTTAAATTCTTACACCTAAGTGTACCCTAGTAAAGGAGACAATTTGTCGTCAGATATTATACCTTATGGAGACAGCCGACATTACGGAGACATTTCAATGCCTGTCTAGCTCCTATTTATTAAGCGACAATATTTTATGGTCGCAAATATGCTACATTGATTGCTCGTGGTCCAAAACACAAATACACCGAAATTCGTGAAGGAAAATTCAAAAATGGCGTTAGGGGTCACTATAGTTGAAACAAAAATTGTACAAGTCTATGGGAATGTCTCCCAAGTGACCCATTATCGGTAATGAGTTGATATCATTTTCTCACGAAGTTTGCTTTTTGACAGAAAATACAACATGCAAACATAATAAAAGCAGTCTCTATCGCTAACGTATCTGAGTAATTATATCAATATTTATCTTTCTTTTGCAAGCAATAAAACACAAGAGCAACTACCAGTCATCAATCTTCGGTGTTGTTTTTTACACTTTGGCCGGCGGACCACCAGCGAGAATGCGCAGCAGGATGTAGCAATAGTCTCCACTCGTGTCGTCCTTGATGAAGTTCTCCAAGGTCGTGCCGTACTTGGCTTGGAATTCCTGCTTGATGTTGGCAAGATCGATCTGGGTGATGAGAAAGCAAGACTAGTGTCGTGAACAAAGTATCGGACAATCAGATTAAGAACCAAATATAAACCAGCAGAAAAACAAACATTGCAACAACAGTCGAAGCAGAAGTAGTACCAGAAACAACAAACGGGGAAGACAAATCATAGGCAAGAGGAAAATCTCAGTAATAAAAGAAGCTTCAACGGTAGGTGCCGGTATAAAAGAAACTTTGTTTGCAATCTACGAGAATTAAAGCCTGACAAAATGACCAAGATGTCATTGTGCCCACCTCAGATCGCGAAATCAGAGTACGGATGATCAAGTTATCATCTGTCCCCAATCCTTTCATGGCCGCGTAAAGTCGATCAACATAGAACTGGATCAGCTCGCCCTTCGCCGTCTTAACTGCAAAACAGAGACAGTGGTGAAACAATAGTAATGTCAACAAGATCAACATTTAACAGTTGTTGACTGATGTGATGTGGGATATGACGTTTTGAACACCCGAGGGACGCATGGCGCCCGAGGCGAAGCCGAGGGTGCTATGCGTCCCCGAGGGTGTTCAAAACGTCATATCCCACATCACATCAGTCAACAACTGTTTTGTCATACCTCTGTCTTGATGATGTGTTTTACTTGTTTTTCTAAGGGAAATTCTTTCACAGGAAGTGTCTCGAAACGAGTGTCCCTGCCCGTTTCTTCGCAGAATTCTCGTACAACGCGGACTGCGTAGTTGGTACAACGTTTGGTGTTCGATGAGTCTTGTTCAAAAGCTAAATCTTTTATTTGTTGTTTGGAGCGGCTCAAAAACCTTTTTTAGGGCGGAGAATCTGTGCCTCCGGGCTAAGCTGACATGTTGAGGCTGATGAGGATCGTATACGAAAAAACTAACTGTGTCAGCTCTGCATTTCCGAAGTTCTGAAGGCCTAGGCACCGTTACTAGAGTCAGTCAAAACGTAAACATAATCTTAATGCCGCTCGTCGCTGGCCGCCAAATTAAAGTAAATATCGTCTGCAAATGCACTGCTCCCTCACTGCTATACATTATATTGTGGAACGTGAAAGTACTGCGGGGTACCAGTGAGTACAAGTATAGTCTGGTTTAAACGCGGTCCGCGCATAATGGTTTGGACTGTGGGGCGGGGACTAGTCTACATGCATGTGATATCACAATGTGATACACAACGGGAGTGTGCCATGCATATTTATCGCCCCGTCAGGTGATCGTCCTGGGCCAATGAAAATACAGTATAAAGACAGAGGTATGACAATTCATTATGATCACTTAATTTTTTTGTTATAAAAAAAACAGGTGAAGGAGTGACCAAGTATATATTGTCAGGGGGTGACAATTTTTCTTTAAAAAACAGAAAGAGTAAAAGCCTTCACTGGCAATGTAATATCGAACAATTTCCGTAAATCAGATACGAAGATTTTATGGCGTTTATACACTTCCATGAAATTTGGAACCGTTTATTTGCGCATGTCTGGGCTTGCGACATGAAAAGCAAATTTAAGTTAGTTGGGTTTTAAGAGTAAGATTGGGCCTGTTATTGTTTTGGGACGCGTATACTCAGCTTTGGTGCTGACATAATGCTAAAATCAAGCAATTAAAAAATATATAATGACAATAAGATTAAAAATTGGTGGGGCGCCACCAATACTTTAATTTCGGTTTTACCTAGGGCCATGTAGCCATCCACCTCATCACCTTTCTCCGATGCTAAGTATTTCTCGATACCTCCTTTCTTGGATTTCTGTAAAGGGCAATCATTGAAAAGCAGTATAGGAAATATTAATCCACCAACACTTTTATATTTAAATATTATTATCAAGTCGAAATATACATTTCGACGGAATGGGTTGATTACCAAGATCCTCGATTATTTTGACTGTGGCTATTATGTCTGCGATCAAAAGACTAAACCTCCCGTGTTTGTTTTAATCTATTTTTTTCGGATGCACAATTCTACAAACGTCTGCCTTTGTAAATTATTCCGCCGGGGCGTGTCTCAAGGCAGAAACTACGTTTTTGCTCGAGTCGGCCATATTGAATTGAAAGCGAGGTAAACTCTTCATTTTATGGAACTTGCAAGTAGAAATGATAGTAATGAAACAAAATTGATTACAAATAATTACCGCTCTGCTTCAATGAATACTTTGAAAATTTTGATGAAATATAAACAAATGTATTGAGCCTTATTTATAGAAAAAATATATTTGAACGTGAGGCTTGGAACGAACTCCAATCATAAAATAGTCTGGCACCATCCCATTCAACAGTTTATGAAATAGAATCAGGGAACACGATCGAAAATGACTTCCCTTGTGAACCTATAAAAAAAGGATTAAAGTACCTGGTCGTAGTACTTGAGCGTTGCCAAGTGGAGCTGGATCAGAGAACGAGTTCCCAAGATTTCAATGAATTTAGCATCGTCACGTGGCCCGCTCGTACGTCCCTCTCCGGCCTAGAAAAAGTAATTAAAGATAGTCTGCAAAATTGAGGACAACAGACAGAAACTCATTGACCAACAAACTGACAGACGTCAGACGAACCAACATACCGACCATCATTCGTTTTACGATTACAGAAGCGAATTGTTTTACCTTAATTAGTGCGTCTGCATCCGCCTTTGCCTGCGTCTCAATATCGGCCTTTGGAACTTCCTCACGAGTTGCCTGAAAGTTATAATACACACAAACATAATGAGAATTGCGAATATTTCGGCAACCCCATGTGAGGATCATGGACTCGCATTGATTCGAACTGGGTTTTGTTTAAGAATTTCCTCACCTCATAATCTGTGTTCATGAAAACATCTCTATTTTATGACAACAGGCAGTAATTGCAACTAGGCCCGGGAACTTTTAGGAATGTAATATCAGAAAAGTCTGAATCTATAATCTCTAAAAGGATCAGCTTTTGAGGAAATTTAAGCCAACTTACAGCAGCTGTAGTCAGGAGCAGTTTCAAGAAGGGTTCGCTGGTTTCCTCCTTGAGCATGGCCTCCACACCACTACCGAACACTGTATTAGACGGATACCAACGAAGTAGCATTAAAGACTAAAGATGAACTCTCAATAGGCCAGTTAAGGGCTAATAACGAACAAATAACAATTGGTGTGCCCGAAAATTTACTTTTATTCAGTTTTGGGCCCATGCACTTCGGGGTCTGTGAAAAATGAAGGATTCTTGCTTAAAGTATACCGTCAGCTTGTATTTCTGATTTTTTTAAGCTCAAGTAGGATCTTCTACATGTCACTTGGTGGTCGGACGGTCGGTCTCGGCATCCAGAAAATGGACCCCAAAACGACCAAAATAAGCCCCTATGCTTTCCACAAATTAACTACCAAATTTTAACTTAAGTAAAGCAAATAAAATAAATGAAATACTTAACAAAAAATATTGTAACGATTCGGAAAGATGTTTATGAAAAGTTGTAAATGGAGGCAAAATGTGCAGTAATGTTTTAGTCACGTGGTATTTATCACAAATCGTAGTCTAGGAAGACATCCAAAGTATGGTGTGCCATATGTGCCATCGGCGGCATTTTCGGGTGTCACATTTTTAAGCTCTGGCAGGGATCATTTTGATAGATTTCATGCAAGACTTTAATGGAAGACGGCCAGAGCCTATTGTGCACTCGCACTTGTTTCAATAACATTAGACGCGATAATCGCAAGTAAATCTGCCATTAAAACATTTCAGATAGCTTAGAGTAGTTGCTTATTCACCTTTCAATCTTTTCCCATCATTACAAATTCAACATTATCCAAACCTTACTCTCTTGGAATGTCTCTTTGATTGCAGTGGTTTCCTGTTTGAGAAAGGAGTGGAAATATTGTTCAAATCTGTGATTATATTGAACATGATTATGAACATCAAATATCTATATTGTTTCTTCCATGCAGTTTCCCAAGCGATCAACACTTTTGCAATCAACTGTTTTTGTTGGTTATTTCAACAGCTTGTTGACTCGAGTTTACGTGTTTCCGCGCCGATCCTGGAGCCTCGAAAACAAGTTGCGGGTATTTTGAGACGCGCTGTAGTGCATTTCATGATGTGTCCCCAACGAATGCCGGTATAAATGCCACAAAGTTTCTTAAAATTAGACCTTTAAACCGCCCAGATTGACTTCAGAAAAACAGAACCAATTCCTTTGTCAGAAAAACAAAAGAATTGATCCACTGATACTTTCTGTGCATGGTTATTTCCCCAAATGTATAAATAGACAAGATATAGACTGCATTACCACATTGCGGGCTCTGGTGCACAGCACATCAACCAAAGCCTTCTCGTCCGTCCCCATTCCCTAAATAAAAGAAATCAAAATCATTTTCAGAAAATGTGACAGATCACAGGCAACAATGCCAAAAACTGCTTCAACTGTATATACCAAAATGTCAAATCACAAATCCATCACAAGTCAATCACAAGTGCCAACACCGCTCATTTGGATGTGTATTGAATTAAGACTGAAAGACTTGACTTGTGATTGACTTGTGATGACTTGTGATTGACTATAATGATTGACTTGTGACTGACTAGTGATTGACTTTTGATTGACTGCGATTGACTAGTGATTGACTTGTGATGACCTGTGATTGACTTCTGATTGACTGTGATTGACTGTGATTAACTTGTGATGACTTATGATTGACTAGTGTGATGACTTGTGATTGACTAGTGATTGACTATAGCGATTGACTATAGCGATTGACTAGCTTGTGATTGACTGTGATTTACCTGTGATTGACTTGTAATTGGCTAGTGATTGACTAGTGATTGACTAGTAATTGACAGGGAATTACTTGTGATTGACTAGTGATTGACTTGTGATTGACTAGTGATTGACTTTTGATTGACTGTGATTGACTGTGATTGACTTGTACATCCTGTGTGCCTGGTTTACCTTCATTGCCTGATACAAGCACCGGGCAGCAAACTGCAGCGAATCATCCACCAAGCCGACCACCACGTCCTTAAACTTAGACGAAGATAAGGCTTTATTGATGTCATCCATCAGTTCCTACAAGTAATGAAAGGAAAAGAAGCAACTGTGTGTTAAATCATGAATTCGATTGTATTGCAAAAGGTAGCAGACAGAAAAGTTTGTCATTACAAAAGTGATGATATCAGCAATCTTCTTGATAATGCGTGGTTGTCTTTAGGCATTGTCTACTGCAATTTTATTTTATGTTCAGTGTAAAAAAACAAAATGTAAAGTGGTGGTCAGCACTATGTAGACTATAATGTTGCTAAGATTTCACACGACAGATAAATAAACAAAGTAAACGTCAGTTGGTGAACCAGAGGACCTTGAAAGTTATCTTTTAAGAGCCCACATTGGGCGCAGGAAAAAAACCCAGAAAAACTGAACCAATTAAGTGCACTGAATCAAGTGTCTTCTTAATCGACCAATTAGCCGGGTTCTCAATTGATTATATAAAGCACTACCCTGGATTAACAATGCCCTGGATTCCAAGATACGGCTAAAATTGTCAACCACCTCATTCATCAAACACTGCCCTGGATTTCCAGGGATGGCAAAGAACCTCAACCGTGGAAGTACTGGGACGGGTTCAACGACCAAGAGTCTGAGTCATTAAAAATACTGCCCTGGATACCAAGGGACCTGCGGGTAATTAATACAGACCTTCCCTGCCGCCACCTTGTAGCCTTGCTTGATCTCCTGGCGTTGAGCACTGCTGCGACTGGTCAGAAGATCTGCCAATGCCTCCTCGCATGGTCGACTACCTGCAGATTTGGTTCAATGGGCCAGCAATCAAATAATAACAGACAATCTAACCTTGGCAAATGAAAATACAGCGTGTCCCAAAAAAAATGTCCCTCTCATACACCACAGAATAATTACTAAAATCAAGTTTTATACTCAATTAAGTTTACATATTTAGAAAGCCCACTTTATTTTGTAGTTCCTGTGAAAATTTCAAAGGTCTCGCTTCATTGGTTTTGAATACACAGGCTTTTATGTAACAGCAGTGCTTTCTGGCCCATTCCAAGTTTGATACAAAGAAATGCACACTAGAGACATAACATACCTTATTCCATGCTTCACTTTTAATTCAACAACTGTGTTGTTGTTTTTGTTATTGAGTAACTAAAGTCAAGTTCATTTACTTTTTTAAATGAAAATTTATCAAAGTTCAGTTCCACTGGTCATGTTTGCTTTCACAGGGTGTGTTCCACTTATGGTGTGTCCTTTAATGTCCCGCTTGTAAACCTTTATTGTCCCCCTGCACGTCCTTCCACCTGCAAACTTGGAATGGGCTGAAAAGCACTGCTGTTACATAATAGACTGTGTATTCAAAACCAATGAAGCGAGACCAATGAAATTTTCACAAAAGTTACAAAATTAAATGGGCTTTCTAAATCTGAACACTAAATTGAGAATAATACTTGATTTTGGAATTAATTAAGCAGTGTATCAGAGGGACATTTTTTTTGGGACACGCTGTATTGTGTGATTTTTGCAGCACCGTTGAAAGTATCTTGTTGAATGTACCAACGTGACGTCATCTAATAACACCTAGTTTGCCCTCTCTAATGTCCCGAGCAGCCGTGTATACAGAACACATTGTGACTACAGGTCGGAAACAAGGCTACGTGGTTTTTTTTTTTTGGCCGATGACGTCACAGACAGAACGGGGGAAACAAAAACAATCCTGTGTATTAATCATTTTTGTCAGAAGCGTTTGTTCATTTTTTTTTTAAAGTTTTCCTATCTGTAAACCTGAAACGTTTCAAGAAAAAATGTACTTTAACATTCATTTGTACTTACATAGCAGTTTTTGCAGTTTCGCAACATCTGCTTGCATGTCGAACGGCTCCGCGGGCTTAATAGTCCCCTGTGGGTTGAAAATATTGTGGTCAAAATGCATCGACTCAATCAAAGCGCCAAAGATTTCAACTCCTCTCTTCATTAAATATTTTCAAATACCCACGGGCGTCTCACTTAGACAGAGCATTAAAAAGTGTAACCTAATTCGAACCATATGTTTTATCAAAAATGGCAGTGAAAAACAAAACTAAAATTGACAGAAACTTTCATATACGGTTGTGAAAATCGGCTTAAATGCCCATAATCTTTCAATATTTTGAGCCTACTAATATACTCCAGGCATTAAAAAAATGCTACAAGTGCCTTTTTCAACGGAGTCCTATAAAGGCCTACACTGAATCACTGAATGTCATCCGTTAACAATTTGTACAGATTCAAATACAAAGAAAACATATCTAAAATAAATTATATCATTGTCAAAACTCTACATTGCCTATGTCGCTTTGGCATTACATGTACTTGTAGTACGAAACATATTGATAATCGTTTTGCCATATTTCATCATGACAATAACAAGACTGATGTGTACTGTGTCAAACTATCTAAATATAATGTAACCGATATGGAGAAAATAAAAATGAAGATAATTATTTCGACATGAAATAATAAATGCATATACATATAAACTATTTCATATTTTCAACAATATTCAAAGCATCGGACTCACCTCCATTTTCTTCAGCTGTCCGGGAGGCACATTACCGCCTTTTGTTGGAGTTGCCATGTTTATCGAATTATCGGAGCAAAGTGATTTGCAAAAGTTGGAATTTCGACCGAGATTGGAGCTGAAGCAGTGCCGATGAGCAACAGTGCAGACAGTGATTGCTGGACAGATCGCCCGCTGACTTTGTACCGAGGCGTGGCAAGCCAATCCCAGTGTATTCAAAAATATGCAAATACTCTACCGTCAGCTGGCCAATCAGGATCCATTATACGGCACGCGAGCGCCAAGCAATTTCCCAGGGGCCGTAGAACTACGTCATTTCGGAGATCCAATATGTAGGTAATAATGGCCGTTTTGGATACAAGTTAGGGTTGTGACGGGTACCCAGATAACCAGGTATTCGATGCACAATTGCGGTCACCTAAGTCTCTTTTTTTTTACGAACCTTCTAGTAGGAACGCTCCTAAATACTAACAAATGCTTTTCAAACAGAAACACAACTTTATTATTTTTTTCGGTAAAAAAAGTTACAAGGAGCAAAAGCAGTTTTGGATTAAAACCATTCCAAACACTGTTACTGAGAGCAATACCTTTGAGTCCATTTGTCGACATTTCCAAGCATCTAAAATAAGATTTTAAAGTTGTAACAAAAGGTGAGAGTTTTGTCAGATATCTCATTCGAGTAGATTAACAGTTGTCAGCAATTAATTCACCTCGATAATTAACTTTAAAATTCGGGTATCTTCATCGGGTATCTCCAAGGTAAACAAAGTGTTCTTTTTATTAGTGATACAATAATTCCTGGTCCACATTTTTTAAAGTTTAAATATCTGTTCATTTCAAAGTATAAATCATTTCTGAGGGATTTCTCTTTGATTAATGGCGGTTCAGTTTACACTGATTCAATGCAAGGTATTTTCAAAGCGTCAGTCGGTTACTCTTGCAGTTGATATTTCACAAAATTAATTATGCGGAACTGTCTGAACGACATTCTACTGGTAGGTGTAGCATAGTTGGGGTTTTCAGTTAATGGTAACCAGCCAACCATGACCACGTGCTCTGGATGAAACCAGACTCACGTGAGTCATAAAAACTGAACATTTTCAGACAGCTTAATCAACCTGTATGACTCTAAATCAGAGAACAAACAGACAACTTGTTTTTCTGGTTCTAATTAATTCATACAAATGTTAAACCATGTGTATTTGACATTAAATGATGCTGCATTGTCTTTTGGTTTGAATTGATTTGATCTGAAATGGTTTATTAAAATAAAACGTCATCGCGGCCAAATGCCGAATTGAGACTTTTTTTACAGTTATAGTTAACAAAATACAAATGTATAAAGTTAATCAAAAAAAAAGAAGAAGAAAATATCAGATATAAATAAAATTACAATGAATAGAATGTGAATATGATTATGAAGATAGGGGAAAATATTTTTTTTTAAACTCTAAAAGGGAAGTGTAACCATATTATGAGCTTTGGGGAAGTCTGATTGGGATGGCCATATAGGGGCTACGTTTAACATAGGGGAGGACGTATAATCTGCTTTATTTGCTGCACATAACCTTTTTGACAAGGTGTCATCAGTTGTACATTGTTAGGCATTTTTATGCAACTTGAAAAAAATCTCGTCTTTCCCAAGGGTGCAATTTCAATGCATTGCCCATTGAAAATAGGGAAGACAACGAAGAGTTTTTAAAAAAAATCAAATCTTTTCGATTAAGTAACTTTCACTCTGAAGATCTTGTTCCTATATGTTTCCTTGTTTCTCGGAGTAAATTATAACTCTGAGGAAAAAGAGAGCTAATATTCCTTGGTAAAAGAAAGCACTAGATTTAAGTTTGATGGAAGCAATGAACATCTGTTTTTGTTTTCTGATAAAACTGTCGAGTAATTTATATTTTCCTAAAAACTTGGTGTTTTAACGAAAATGAGCAACATGGAGTCATGGAGTTAGTTCCATATTAAGGTTCGAATTCATTATTGTATGAAAAAAATCCTTGTTGACTTTATTTGATAATAATGGTCCATGTGAAATTATTTCAACGTCATGATGTTTCAGGGCTATTGGATTTTTAAAAGTTTCTCATTGGTAGACACGATTATCATCCTCACACTGTCTAACGGCTAGTAAATTGTCTTTTATATTGGTTATGTTTGGTGTTGAGCAGTGCAGTGATGTTACGGTGCACGATGCAGTACCTGGTTCGGTTTGGATAAGTATAAACAAAGCTGTACCATTGATATTATTTTTTACAGCCAGTAGCTTATAGATATTCAAAATGCAGGTAGTTTTCTAACAGGCTAAATATTTTAAGAGCTTTTTCCTGCAATATGGACCCCAGAAAAATAACAGACAACCAAATATATAACCAGTGCATAATCGGTGCATATACATGTACTGTGCATTGTGAAATGGATATTTTCATAAAAAAATTCTAGCAGCTGTACGATTCAGGGAACCGTATCTTTTTTGTGTGTAGACAATGAGCAATGCAATTATAATACTCTATGACAAATTAATTCCATACACCTGAACGTGACTGCCAAGATAATTAACATTTGATCATCGGAGTTTTCATGGGATGAACAAGCATGACATTTGAAACGAAAGGGGACGCATGTTAATCTAGGAAATCCCCCCAAAAAACATGTGCGTGTGGCTTTCCTCCAGTTTCGTTGAGGGAAGGGGATTAATATATTTATCAAAATACTGAAATAATACAAGGTCTTAATTCCCTGAAGGCTTTGAATATTTGCTGTAAATGGATCTGATAAATATAATATTCGCTACGTTTTACTAACTCGTAAACGAACGTTGCACGAAATATTTAACAAAAGGGAACCTCCATAAGAATCGAGAAATGAATATCATGCTAAGATTCCCAACGAGTGCAATTTAACGACATTTCATTATTTTGATGACATTGTTCATGTACGACAGCCTTCCGCGCCCTTGTTGTGCTTGCAGAATTGTCTAAAACAGTTTTCAAAAGTAAATTCATAAAACAAAAAATAAAAATGCAAAGGTCAGAATAGCTGGATCTTTATTGTAATAAGCATGTAATCCATATTTAGATTTTTTTCATCGGGCCCACTCTAAAGACCTTGCAAAAAATATTGTTAATGAGTTATTCACCTGACCATAAAATTTCGAGATTTGTGAAAATGCTTGATCGATAGTTCTACTAATTGCATGGCAACAGCTTGGAGGTTGTGTTCTTTACAAGCCGAATTCTAATGTTTTTTTTATGCACTTGCCATGTAACGTACATTTCATTATCCTTTTTATCAGATACACTACATACAAATCAATTCTAACTCCCTTCTTATGAACAATTCGCCATCAACGTATTCATAATAAAAATGTGGCCAGGTACCTCCGAAATAATACCTGATTATTTTTTGGTCTTAAAATTTGTGGCAAATTGACACTCCCCAATGTTTACCTCGTTTTATTTAGTAAAGAAATAATCTCAGATGTTGTTTTGACATTTTTTGAGATAAATAAATTGCCTGCATTAAACTTTCAGAAACAAAGCTATTTTGCTTTAAAAAATGGCCATGATTCAATAGTTTTGCATGACATTTAAGCTGGATTTGTCTTGTCATATGGGTACCCACCTATTTGTGATATAATAATGATTGTATTCAAATCAAGGGATAAAGTCCGAGTTCCCAGGGTATTCAAGGTAGATGATAAAAACTGCTGAAGCAGTGATATATTCAGAATGTGGAGTGGGGGCCGGGGTAGACAAGTTAATGGTCGCCCCCAAAGAAGTCATTTATAACAGTGCTTAACGTTTTGAATTTTACACAAGGATGTTCTTTTGGTAAAGGGAAAATGTCCAAGAACCTTTTGTGTTACAGTTAGGGCGACTATTTTGCGCTACTTTTGGAGGACCGGCACCTTGGAAAATCGGGGGCGTCCTAACTCCAGGTGGCGCTGTTCGAACATGGCGAATGAAGCGTAATGACTACATAATAATAGACCAAATGACATTTCGTGTGAGCAATGAATTGTGAGACGGAATTTTGGATAAACAAACCCACGTGATAGGACCGCGTGACGTGTCTCGTTTATCCCCCCAATCCCCCCCCCCCCAATACATTCATTCATGAGAGCAGTTGCACATGCGCGAGTGGATGTCGAATTGGCTTAGTATCTGTGTGTTAGGGCAATTTTAACAGTGTAGGCACCACAAGGCCTACTAATGATAATACGATAGATGGTGAACGAGCAATAGTGACAAGTTCTTGACGGTGGTAAGAAATGAAGATCAAATTATTGTGTCTTAGTTCGGTTCCACACGTAGTGCAGCCGATCCCAAGCTCTGGCACGCGCGATAAAGTCTATGAGACAATAGAGGACGGTATCAACAAAACAAATTAAATTCTTATCTTGTTAATTGCGCCCTCTACCGCCAGGACGGCTTGACCGCGGCGCCCTTCCAGGGATTGGGACCGGTGTAGCGTAAATATCCGACTCCATGAAATTCAGGATCGTTATGGGAGAGTGACCTGTGACGTGTGAGGAATTGACCAATAGGCCTAATGGGGAAAAGAGGTCCGATTTTCATAGGAGTCTGATTTTCATATAACACCAGCTGCTTGAGGGGAACAAATTCCAGTCTTGGATCGAGACTACGTGACATTATGTAAAAACAGATAAGCATCAGGGTGCACACCGGTAAATAGGCCTAAATCAATCCGCCGAGCTCATGAATAAAAGTTATACCCTCAAAATATTCTATATTATAGAGTTCTGGGAGCCATAACATTGGGGAATTGAAGAGATATGGCAATGAACCTCTGGCCCGGACTTGGGGCTCCCAATTCTGAGCATTTTGGATACAATTGGGCTTGAAAGTGGCGCTATTTTGCCATGTTGTGGAGGGATCGTTTTTCAAGATGGCTGCCGTTCCGCTTTGGGGAAAATAGGGGTCGTCTTCTTTGGGCGAGAATTTCTCGAAAAGTCAATGGTCAACCCACCAAAAAATGAAAAGAAATTGAAAGACGACATGTCGATCATCATTTTTCTGTGCAGCTTAAATACCTGTGAGAGTTCTGAGTATTTTTAAAAGAATTTTGAAGTATGGGCATTTAGCACTAGTGTCTATGGGAATTTATTTGCAGGGTTGCATCCATCACAGCGCCCTCGGACAATCCAAAACAAAAACTCATTGACATCAGTTGGGGGCGCTGTGACCCTGAAAAATAAATCACAATTTTTTGTGTCCTTTGCAATTAAGGGTTTGTAAAAACGATGTCAAAGCTCTGAACTGGAATTTAAAATTGTACTTCTGAGAAACGGAACCCAAAAGTCCTCTTTTTTTTGCAAAGGAGTGGAGTGACTTTTTTTGTCAAAATAACAATGGGCATTTTGGGGCGAACATCTTTGGAGGCCTACTGTCGCGTCAGTTAAAGCATGGTTAAAGACTACCTTTTCAAATGGTTTTGTTGTTACATTTATGCCAAATTCGAATTCAAATTCATGATAATAGTCTGGGGGCCACTGTACTATTGATGAGTCAGTTGAGTAGGAGCAAGCCACCCTAAGGGAGCTAAGCCATGAGGGCAAATTTCACAAGAACATGCACAGTCAACATACCATGGGTTAGGGTCACTGGGTCAGTACTAGCACTCGAACTTGGCCATCGATAAATTCTATTCGCAATGTTTTCAATGCTATTTTGTCTGGCGTTCCTTCTATCTGATGTGGCTTACATTCGGTATTACGGATTGTGCACATAATTTTAAGTAGTTCAGTGTGAGTTCATCTGGAACGACTATTATAATTGGCTTCATGCAGAGTGCACAGTTAGAAATGCAATACTAGTTTGAACTTTGAACCGTAGCCAGACGGAACTGTAGAAATGCAATACTATAGTTTCAGCTACACCCTCGCAGGTTTAATACTAAACGTACAATGCAGAGATGCTGCATGCTGTAGGGAAAAAGTCGTCAGAAGAATTTTTTGGAGACGGTAACGCGCCAAAGGTAGGTCCACTCTGATAACTTAATGTGCTGAAAACTCGGTTTCAAACATTAACCGTTATGACAGTCAAGAAACATTTCAGACATGGCCTTATAAGTGCACGCGCTGTCTGAGGTGACAAGCTCAATCCTGCAGTTGTAGGGCCAAGCTATAGGATCGTTGTTCATTCTTTTCAGTGTGGACACGAGGAAGCCGTCACCAGAATAGGAAGATCAATTATTGTGGATGCTGAAATTAAACCGCGTAGGCCTAATCCAGTGTTGCTAAAAAAAAACACCACTGGCCCAAACAGGAATGACCCTGCCAGAAATGCATGAGACAAAACGGTTAAACCTCATATGATGTTAGCTATACGCCATAGGATTGTAGCTACGTCAGTACTACTTTTATTATAATATTTAAAAAGTTCAAAAAGTGCACGTCAACCAGCGAAATGTCCCGCCCATGGGACATCGTTGTTAGGTTAAAGGGCGCCCTCTTTGTTGGCGCACGGAGCCAATACATCAGTGCGCCACAACTTGTAAGTTGCAAGT
Organism: Patiria pectinifera; assembly: GCA_029964075.1. NCBI lineage: Eukaryota > Metazoa > Echinodermata > Asteroidea > Valvatida > Asterinidae > Patiria > Patiria pectinifera. Next base: position 476,306 of record CM057138.1, on the reverse strand, counting down.
TGTAACTGCCACGCCGCTTACATGGAAGCTACTACATTGTACTCCGATTTACATATAAGACAGAAAAACTGAAGTATATAGATTTTTGTGACAGTGGAAGTCGATAGTTACCCCTTTTCAAAATGGAAGAGTCCAGCAGGAAATTAAATCAAATCAAACTTCTCTTTCAAATTATGTGACTTGGCTGGACTTGTAACTAAACAATGTCGTCATCGACCGTTAATATATGTGAACAAACACGCCACAGACATAGGGAAAGTTAGCAATGACTGAACAGACCCGCACAACTGACTGATTATTCCGCTCGTTCTAATTTTGTCAGGGACATTAAGGTCAGCGTTGAGCTTTTACTGTTCCAAGTTGAACGTGGTCAAGTGGCCCGACAGGCCTTCGTCGTTGCCTGTAATTCTTAAGTCCTGGCTAGCTAACGACTACACAAGACATCATGAATTATCAGGTAAGTTCACTTAGATTTCTTCGTTTTCTCATTGACACATCTAAGAAAAACAATGGCAAATATACCTTTTGAAAGAATCGTTTTGTGAAGGCGTTGTCTGCGAACTAGTGGAATTTACAGATAAGCATAGTGTCGTAGAGTCAACTCCTTGCAAGCTTGTGAAATGTTCTTCTCAAAAGCTCTCTGAAAGAGGTGCTTACAAAATTACATAATTACATATAGCAAGGTTTACTTTCCTCAACAAAAATAGTTACTGTGCTGTTTTTGTGTAGCACAAATGCCTCAATACCGTAGGCCTACTAGCAAAATATTATACAACTTGCACTACTCCCAACAGCTAAATGATAGGCCTATGAATTCGCTTTCGCAAAATAGTTCAGTGTTGAGCTATAGGTTTTTTTTATGTAGGCGTATGAGAAAGTCTCATCGGCAGAAATGTCCTTTTTAAAGGGTTTGAGTAACCAAGCGTCGGAATAAATTCACTTTAGGTACGGTGGACACCTATGGGCTTATTAACAGTCCCTTTATTTAAATACTTGTGTTTCCTTGATCTAAGGCCCCCTATCAGATACTCCAACATGCTAGGCCTTATTGCTATTTGTTTTCTTACCACTTCATGTTTTGACGACGGTCATTTGATCAGGGAACTATAACTGAAGCGGAAGAGTTCGACAGAGAGCAAGATGCGATGATACTGCACAAGGCCATGTCCGGAATAGGTAAGGGAGCTTATATCTTGACCCATGGGCAAAAGGCAGTGCAAGCTGACGCATCTGGGCCAACTCGGGTAAACTATTAGGTATATGTAGCGAACTAGCAGGTCATACGAATCATCACAAACTAAGATTGAAACATGAATGTATAATTAAACCACGACTTAGTGGAAGTATAAATCCAAATGCTCTAGTGCATGTTTTTTGTAATATTTTTTGATGGCCGTACCACTTGCAACTTCAATAAGGTAAGATTGCCTGTCTTTATAAAATTATCAATGATACACAGCCTCGTTCATCTTAATCAATTTTCAAGAACACAAGCGCATTTAATTAAAATTGGCTTACAAATTAATCTCTAAAACTACCGCAAGTACATCAAAACAATTAATTGTGTGATGCATGACTTGCTTGTATACAGCTACAGTGGAATTTCGTGTGTTGTTGTTTTTGAGTGGTCGGGCACAACCCAACCACTGTTTGGAGTTGTTACGATTAATCTTTCTTCACTCTTTTTTTTTCCCGGACAATACTTCTCCGCGGGTTTTCTCCTAAACGGTTTATGATATGAACTTGTTTCTTTCAATATATATCGAACCTCATCCCAAGTGCAGTGGTGCATATTACTCTGACGTCACGATGGCGTCATCGGGTGTCGAATTACAAGCGATTTTCGTTGAAAAAATAACGATTTTCTTTCACCTATAACTCATGAACACAAAATGATCAATCACGTTCCAACCTTGTAATCAGATTGACCATTAATTGATGAACATTTCTTTTTGTGTACGTGAACTCGCTTGAACTTTACTTGCGGGTCAACCGGGAGGTCAAAGTTAGGTGAATTTAAAATACAGACAGAAGCCTCAATATCAAGACAAACCGAATTTCTTCCAAACGATTTTACGGGATTATGATAAAACCTGATATGAACTTGAACCCCCCTCCGAGAATGTAAACAAAATCTGACGTCATCATGACGTCATCATGTATCAAATTACAAGCAATTTAAGGGCCAAATTTGTGAAAATAGTTTCAGCTATCTTTAGAACTAAATAGAGTATCGTGTTCGTTTTCGTGTGAGGCTGTAAATGATGCCTCGGGCAACAATTCTTATACCCGGGCACAAAACCGCTTGACCAACACTTCCGGTGTTACCGGAAGTGCAGTAAAAATTGAATTGAATATAACTCGAAAGCGGAAGCTCTTTACTGTAAGCAAATAAATTATGGAAGTGTTTAGTACTCACATGTCCACACAGTCGATATGTCCGTCCACATCCACTAGAGTATACTGAGTACATGCAATGGGAAATGTAGCCTCCTCCCCTACCCTGTTCGGTGTTACTCACCGCTTTGACCCGTTGGCAGGGTGGTTGGCCATATCCGCGGCTGCCCGTACGTAGACGGACCGAGCAGGCGTACACTTCACCCCGACGAGAGTAGGAAAATTCCAGGACGGTGCCTCTGAAATCATCTGTAGATTCTGCAGTAAAAAAAAATAAAAAAAATTAAAAAAAAGATAATTAGAATCGTGGGAGATAAAGACTTGGGAGAGGGGTTTTGGTTGTCTCGAGCACATCACCGGTGGATGCATGATGACAAACATGCCTCAAAATCAAAATGCCCCCCCCCCAAAAAAAACCCCACCCCACACAAAACAGCATTATGACGTCATCATATGAAAGGGCGCCCTCTAGCGGTACATCAAATAGTTTCCCTTTTTTAATTTAAAAACAATCCGTCCAAATTTAACCAAATCGCCCCTTGTTATTTTTTATCAACTACATATAACTTTGCAAGGTTTCAAAATTATGACGTCATCATACGGCGGACGTTACTGTAGGGAGAATTTCAAAATGATAATTTTTAAAACATTTTTAATGACTTTGTTCGTAGCCCATATAGTGGTATCCGTTACAATGTCGACCTTTGGATTTTTAATGCTGTGACGTCATCAATGCGGAAGTTAGGTGTTATTAATACATACACTTACATTTTCCATATTTTCATACGTTAAAAAAAATCCCTGTTCTTTTGCCAGGGTATTCTCAATTTATTATTTTTTTTCGAGGGTGGGCAGGGGGCATTTACCCACCACATTTTAGATGAGAAAATGTAGTAATTAAGTAGTAAAGTCTGTCAGGAGAAATGTGGCCCATCCAAGGGCAGCGCCGGCATTAATTTTATATCCGGTTTCTGAGAATATTTCTATTCCCCCTGGATGGGATGCTAGTCCATCGCAGGTTACTCCACAGCTAATGCCGGTACCCATTTATACTCCTGGGTGGAGAGAGGCAAGTAGGGGTGAAGTGGCTTGCACAAGGACACAACATATGGCCACAGCTGGATTCCAACTCCTGACCCTCTGATCATGAGTCACAAACCCTAACCACACTACGGCACAAAAAAGGAGTTTGATCACTGCTTGCTCAATTGGAAGTTGGTTGCTGCCTCAGCGAATAATATGGAAGACATAATCTAACTTTTGAAGCGCTTTTCTTGTGCTGCACATGACTACCCGAAAATAAAAACGACAAACTTCAATTTGGAAATTGACGGAGCCTCTAAAGTCCTTGGAGTTAATGTAACATATGCCTGTCATCTAAAAATACACGTTTTATGGCTGTTTTGTCTTTACGCAGACGTAATAAAATGATGTTCTGAATTATCGAAAGAATGGTTCGTGGCTAGACTGTACGAATCATTAATTTTCCGCATAAGCAGCATAATATGCTTATTTAAAAAAATAAAATTATGCATTTTGTGGCTTATCGGTCTTTGCAGGGCAAAATAAAAGTTTGCTCTATTGTTTTTGGGCCCATTTTAATAAATTATAAAATTAGGCAGCTGCTGAACGGCGGAGGGGATTGCAACCGCCCCCTCTAAATCTGATACTGTAGAAGGAGGCTTGTTGGAAATGAGAGGGTGAAATTATTGTCCATCTGTCTTTGATGAAAAGTTGGTCTTCCTCGTTTCTACTCATGAATATCAATACAAGGGCAGTTCCAGAACACAATTCTAGGGGGGGGGGCAAAAATGTTTGGTTGGATTCTAGTTTCTAACCACTTTAACCAAATCTTTTTGAGGAAAAGATGGTGGTGTGTGGTGTACGCATTGCCTGCCTTTATTGCGACGTCACTTCCCCCCAAAAGGGGTTCTTTTTTTGGGGGGGGGGACATGGCCCCCGTTCCCCCCCCCCCCGATCCGCCCTTGCCCAAGGGCGGATCCAGAACACAATTTTTTTGGGGCCAAAAACATTTTTGGACACCCCAAAAAGTGGGTGAAAAAATTACGGCGTGGGGTTCGGGGCCCGCTTAAGGGCCCGGAAATTTTTTTGGATTCTAGATGCTCTGTGGTGCGATCTGAGGCAATTTCTGACCACTTTAACCAATGTTTTTTTAGGAGAAGATGGTGGTGTACTCATTGCCTGCCTTTATTGCGATGTCACATATAACAAAAAAAATGGTTTCGTTTTTTTTCTGGGGGGGAGGGCCATGGGCCCCCTTTGGCCCCCCCCCTCCGGATCCGCCCTTGCCCTTGCCCAGGGAGCTGACATTGTATTTAGATTGTCTCATTTGCCAAATGATCAGGGGTAGTAATAATGTAAAGCGCTTTGATCTTAGTTTAAAGCGCTATATAAGTACCCATTATTCTTTTCATTAAAAATACTTTAAAAGTGACCAAATCAATTCGGCTCCAATCTTAAATATCAATGTTTGTCCTCTGGGAAGTATAGGCCAATGTTTTCCTTTCATGGATTGCGGTAAAATGTTAAATCATCTGTAAACGCACACATTGGAGATGGAATTTGATATGCCCTTTCAAAATGAGGTTTGAATCCACATGTACAGAGTATATAAACACATGCACTGGGTTCAAAACTACATGTAGTGGTGACAGTTTGCCAATTGATTCTCGCAATAAACCTTGTAATCCCTGATATTTCTGTACGAGTTCATCGGCGCCCTAAGACAGTCCCTGCACGAAAGGGGTTTCTTCCTGCTCCGTTTCATTTAGAATTTTAAACATTGCGTGGTAAATAAATATGTAGGGCCTATGGCCTCGTACCCCTTTTGAAACTAATCTCATTCAAAGTGAGCAACTGGGCTTGCTTTCAATTTCCAAAGTTGCATTCGATTTCAATTTCCATTGTTGTTGCATTGTTGTTGCATTCTAAAGTCTTTATTGCGAATGACAAAGGTTACCATGCAGAAGAGCCAGTTTATTGGCCAAGTTTTATTGATCACGCCCCTTCGTTTCAGCGAGGAATGTGATTGGACAGGACGACGGTCATGACGAGCTGTCATGACGAACCGTCATGACTAACCGTCCAAAACAAAAAAACACTACTAGGACTACGGAATAATATCGTTCACTTTTACAGTCAAACGGCCGTAAATTGTACGGAATTTTTTTACAGTGTAACTCAACAAACGCCTTGACCCCTAGTTTTTTTCTTTTTCTTTTATTTGCAGGTACTGATGATAAAGCCATTATTGATGTATTGGCGTCCCGATCCAACGCACAGCGCCAGCACATACGGGCATACTACAAGACGGCATTCGGTCGGGTCAGTTTCGTATAAAAAAACAAACACAACCTCGTTCCAAATCAGTGATCATCACATCTTCATATATCAGACGACTGCCAATCAAGACATTTCAGGCATAGCTTGGTTATTTCTTCGAAATGTAAATCAAAAATTAGAGTGGCCTGCACATCGAAATGCAGATAGTGTAGACACACCGCAGTGCATTGTGGGAATCGGAAGAAACTAAATGGCGTCACGCGAGATCCCGCGTTGGTATGTTAATTTGCAAGTGCAATATACATTGCTATAAACTGAGAGGTCAATAGAACATAGTTATCAATTTTCAAAACTATTACTTCATGTTATTTCAAGTGGAACGTTAATACTTTGACACTTTTGTTTCTTAAAATTACTAACACCGTCAGTCTTTTTTTTTACAGGAGCTTACAGAGCATCTGCAAAGCAAACTGAGTTGCAATTATCGACGTACAGTTCGTGCATTGATGGACCCACCTGTTGAATATTACGCACGCTGTCTGTACGAAGCCATAAAGGCATGTACTCAAACGATTGAAGTTTTGATTTTTAATATTGAAGAGGAGTTCTTATTTCTTCAAGATTTTTTTTGGTCCCAGAGGGGTAAGCCTATAGTCATCTTTTTACCTGACCAACTTTTTCCCTGACTGACCGACCGATCGACCGACCGACCAACCGACCGACCGACCGACCGACCAACCGACCGACCGACCTGCCAAAAATTCAACATTGCGAAAAAGCGGGTATAGAATGCAGCCATGCGTTTCAAAAGTGTCTTATAAATAGCATTTTCACAGTGTACACATCCTATAAAATAAGTTTACAATAGAAAATTGTGGAGTAACCCACTTTCATCTTCTCGGTAATACATTTCGTGCTTGCAAAATTCTCCTATGTTCAATTTGTAAAACCAGTCACGCAAATTCACAAAAGTTATACGACCAGCTTTTAGATTCAAAGTACATGTATTAAACACCGTGTGATTAATTATTTGAACACATTTGGGAAACTCTAGCAACATATTGAGAGGGAAGTAAACTGCTGAGACATCTCAAGTGAGTGAGATCATTCTCTTGACGAATAACCCACTGTCTTTAATTTTACAATTAAGGGACTAGGAACGGACGAGGAGGCACTGGTTGAAGTTCTCTGCACGAAGGATAATGAGGTATTATTGTTCTTTTCAAGTTCATATTTATGATCATGTGCGGGCCGTTTCTATGCATGTAGTATTATTAGTATCAAGTTATCACACGTCATCTGGTCTCTCATGTTAAGTAAAAAGCATTCTTTGTCACCATTCTTCCAATGATTGGACTAAAGACTGCCATTAACTTAATTACGATTTTTGCAGTAATGACGAAGTACGAAAACGTACGGCATGCTGTATGAAAATAATAGGATTATTTCAGATTTTGAAGGATGATTTTGAAGGCTTTCATTTATACCATTTTCGGAAAAAGCCACACACTTAAAAATGTGACAGAATGATTCGTGGGCACTTGTAAGGATCAAGTCGGGCTTGTTCTTATTTCTGGACATTACGGAAAGAACAAATGCATTCATGAGTTAATTAAACTAAGAAACTATTTTAGAGTCTCTCCTATGTTCTTACATGCAGGAAATAAAAGAAATCAAAGTCCATTACAAAAGTGGTAAGTTCTTTTCAAATAAGATAGACTCCTTTGTTATCTCAATATGAAAACTGCATTACTTTTACGCTCGCCTTTGCAATTCTCTGAAAAGTCACATCTTTCATTCTTAAGATAAACTGAATCATGGTTTTTATTTTCTCCCAAGCTTACAAACGTGACTTGGAGGAGGATGTTGCCGGGGATACCAGTGGGCACTTTAGACGGCTGATGTTATCTATGTGCTCGGTGAGACCAACGAACGGACGTTTAAGGGGCCATGAATACGTATACACCCCAAAACCTTTGTTGTGCATATTTCTATCAATTTATCTTGTACTAAAAAAAAGAGATAGACGAAGATGGCATGTCACTTTATGTCAACATTACAGTTAAGGGATTCCCTAAAAATATAAGAACTCAAAATGTACCCCATTAGTGACCCTAAATATGTGATCTTCTATCATGATTTAGGCTGGCAGGGACGAAAATAGATCAGTGGACCAAGAAAAAGCAAAGGCTGACGCCCAAGCAATTTTTGACGTAAGTAAGCCTTCATTCAGGGTATCACTTTTGTGCAATTTTTGGGTTTAATTTGAAGCAACTCAAGTGCTCAACATTTTAAGAAGAGTGCACTATTTTCTAATGAAAACAGCGCTTGCCTTGAAAAAAACTGTCATAAAAATTATTGCAGTTCTTCCCAGGGCCCAACGATAAAAAATGCTGGCAGCGCTTGACTTTGATGTTTTCTCGTACGGTTCCTGGTATATTTTCAACAGTTAAAAATTAGAAACTACTAGTGTGCCCTGTGTATAATGCTTAATTGCCCAGAAACAAGAGCAATCTTGAACTTTGTTGACAACCTGTATTATTTTGTATGCATATGGCGAATGTGCGCTTTCTGCTGGGAGCCAGGCGGGACGAGGGGCCCAAGCTCCCCTTTGAAAGCGCACATGTAAACAAACCGTGACGTCATTATGTCCCGGGACTTTAACCAAACGATTTTCGTTTTCCCCATTATAGGCTGGTGAGGCACGCTGGGGTACAGATGAGGCCGTCTTTAACCGTATCCTAGCAACGCAAAGCTATGCCCAACTACGCGCCATCTTTGATGAGTACGACAAGGTGGGTTCAATGGAAGACATATCTCAAACAGAATGGCTCGCTTTCTTTTGAAACAGTTTCACTTTTACTGGTATGCAGTTGGACTTTCGTCTTATGTTAATTATTGGACCATAGGCTGCAGAGATTTTCCTTAAATAATTCGCGGTTCGGCTTCCAAAATAATATTTGTATATTAACATGACTATTTTTTATCGATTTTTTTTTATCACAGATCTCTGACAAGGGTATAGAGGGCGCTATCATCAGTGAGACATCTGGGGACTTACAGGATGGCTTCCTCTCTCTCGGTAAAATGATTATCACAATCCGTTTTGACTTGTCCTTCTTAACTACACCCAAACTTGCGGGTACCAGCATTAGCTGGGTGTAACCTTGACCGTGAACATCCCAAGGGGAATAGAAATAATTAAGTCCTTTCAACAGGGAATATAGCCAGGAAGACTGTATTTTCTTAGTCATATACTTTGTTTCATCATACAATACATCATTTGAAGAAAAAAAACATGTCTATTTTTCTTGACTTTGTTTTAGTAAAGAGCGTTCGTGATACTCAGTCCTTCTTTGCCGAGCGACTGTACAAGTCTATGAAGGGATTAGGCACCAACGATGAGATGCTAATCCGATGCGTTGTTTCCCGAGCTGAGGTATAAATTCTTCCATTCCATTTTCAAAAAGAATCTATGCTCTGCAATTAAAAGCTTTCAAGCCTAGTTGCGAGTACTGAATTTCAAGTTGTGGTTGTTTATCGTGCATATGCAAACACATTTTATTATTCGTGGTTTTAGCTTAGGCCTATGTCTTCCCGATCCACTAATAGTTTTAAATGAGTATGTGAATGTCGAGTGAGGAAACACAGGCCTACAGAGGCAAATCATCTATTCGATAATTAGAATCAAGCATATTTAATCAAAAATTGTGAACAGGAAAACTTATCTTAAATTCCCATTCTCCAAGAAAATGGAAGCCTTTTCTTTTCTACACCAGCAGCAATAAAATTTAAATTGGCCACGCCCTATAAAGGACGGCGCACCGTAATTTATGCAAAATATCAATACGCGCATGGACAGACATTGGTCCTGAATGGACCCATCTCTTACTCATACGATAACTTTAATTGAACGGTTTTCTCTTCAGATCGACCTCGCCAAAATTAAAGAGATTTTCCTGGCCAATTACGGGCAGTCGCTGGGTCAATTCATTAAAGACGACACGAGCGGAGCTTACAGGGATCTGCTTCTCCGGATAGTGGACGGTGATACATGCCACCCAAGTTCTTAAAATGTGTTAACAAGAAAACATTTCATCGAAAAAAGAGGCTATTGATTTTTAGTGCTATCCTTGACATCTGTTGACAATAATTCAGCTGAAGTGTAGGCAACTTTTAAGCTCGTTTTCCAAATATTCTTGGAAAAAAAATTACAAGCACAAAAAGTCTTGAGTTCGCACAATGGTCGATGCCAGTGCATTGGTTTTACTTGGAGACATTTTGAGCGGATTTCAGACATTTCGGGGCGCACAGCATATGTAAAACAAAAATAGTGAGGCTGGATTTTTCTTTCGTTGTTGTTATCCAACATACAGTCATTGTCTTTGTGATGCACCTCGATATAAACATTCCGTTCTTCATTAAACACTCGACACATCTAATATGATTTAAGAACTAGGTAAGTTTATATTGCAAATAAAAACTTTACAGTTAAAACAAAAAGTTTGTAGAAGAAAATTCACCATTTTCATGTAATTACGTTTATGTATTAAATAAAGAAATGTAATTATGCAAAACACTCCCTAGAAATCCAATAAAATGGTTGACCTTTTTCTCGGAGTAGGATAATAAACGTCATAATTGATTGACAACGTTCAGGCGTTTTAGGTGTTTATGGGAAGTATAAACTTGAATGCAAATAGGCTTTGCGGAAAAATAAAAATATTTGTTAAATATTAAATGATGGTATGAGTTTGTATAATTTTTGTCTACTCCATGCATATTTTAAACCTTTCTGTTTCACTAAATTAGATTATATTGTATTCATATTGAGTTCAAGATTATTTCTTTTTTAATTCCCTTTGATAGCAAAGACTATCGGACCTATGAAAGACTCGTATTTGCACCTGTAGAATTATATTAACAAAATGAAATGGTGTTATAAAAAATAGCGTAAATAAAAAAATAATCGATTATACAATGTAGTCCAACGGCTATGATATAGTAACTGTAATATCCAGGAACTGAAAAATCATTAAAAACAAATACTGAAAACCCTGTGAAATCCACAAAATTTACTGAACTGCAAATGAAAGTGGAAATAAAAGTAATGAATATTGCTATACAAATTCACTGTTTTCGTCACTTTTGTAATTCATGATTAATAAAAATTCGTTAAAGTTGTCGGTTTCTTTTTAACCGTCAGTGAAACACCGTGTGTCAAATGATAAATGCCCATATTCAATATTCCTATTTAGAGCTCAATGTGCCCTTACTACCCTACAGTTGCCAATCAAGTCAGAGAATGTTTCTTCTTGATACATTAAATCTAGCGCCGAGTTTTGTTTAATACAAAACCCTACCTATAAAACTACAGACATGCTCTAATAATATTATATCAGTTGTTCCTGCCAACGTAGCGCCCTCTAGCATTATAAAAGTGTAGCCCCCTCTACGGTGACCCAACGAGTTCGATCAGGATTTTACGGAAGTCTCCACTCGTTTCACTTTTGATGGCTTCGGCCAGCGACTTGCCGTGCTTGGCCGTGTAGGCGGTCTTGATGTGTCCTAGATCCACCTGAGAAGAAATAAGTGACGATAATTGGGTATAATAATGATAGGGAGCACTCCTAATATTAAGTCGAAGTTCACAGCAATTTCATCTAATGTTGTCTTGAAATTGTACGAATATTGTCTGACTGACCTCGCAACGGGACACGATGATGCGAATCAGTTGTCTTTCATCAGTTCCCACGCCTTTCATAGCTTTCTGCAGCTGATCAGCGTAGAACTGAACCGGACTCCGGAAAAAGGCAACTGAAGAAAAAAAAATGAAGAAACACATCCCACAATTAGTTGGCACGAAAACACGAACACTAGCTTTGAATTCTGCATTTATTTGAAATCAGTGTAGATGAAATCCACTCATGATCTGTGTCACCAGAAGCGAAGAGCTGGCTGAGGCAATTGATCTCAATATGTGGCTAAGCTTTCAAACCATTCGAGATACGGTGAGATACGGTGGACAAAATAGAGGGCGCTATTTGAAATTTCTGAACCCCCCCCCCAAAAAAAATGGCTGTGGCTATTGACTGTTACGCGTCAATGGTAATAACTGAAGTAGCATCCACAATCACATCAATATTTAACAACCGACATTATGGCGAATCACAGACATTTACTTACCAATGGTAAGATAGGCAGTCTTCAGATTTCCAGACATCTCGCTCTTAATGGTGGCCTCAATGGCTTTCCCGGTCAGCTACAAAAATGAAGAAAAATGGGTTTCCAGATAAAAACAATCATATCTTAGCATTAAAACAGATTCATGATATTCGCAAAGTATGTGAAAGTCGTGGAAAGCAAGCGTATCTGAAAAGAGGCTCTAGCGACATCCGTATAAGCCACGGAATTTGCACAGCCTAAAAAAATGTTCGTGACTTTTAAGACTCTGCAAAAAGAGTACATGTTTCTATCTCTATTGATTTGAAATGTAACCATGTCCCTTAACAGCCTCGTACCTTTTCATACTCATCGAAGAGAGCCTTCAGATGCTCCTTTGACCTGGACACGAGGATGCGCTGGAACTCAGACTCGTCCGTTCCAAATCCTTTGGCTGCCTGTTATAAAAATAATATAACCGCATGCATCAATTATTCCAAATATCCTACTCAATAATAATACTACTTGTTTTCAATAACAGTTGATGCGCTGTATATAGCTGATTGCGCATCTTAATTTGTTGTTATCACTGCATAATGTTGTGGAAATTGATGTGTTTAATTATACTCTATATAAAGCATGTTACCGTTTGGAGAGCCATTGCGTCCTCTCGCACCTTCTCAGGATTTACCGTCGCAGTTTCATCTCTACCAGCCTTTTATGAAAAAAAAACAATCAAAGATGAGAAACAAGTAAACCAATGCTGCCATTTTGTTGGGTGAAATATCCAAAAGGTGCCGGGAATGCACATGTTGCAGTTAATTAAGTTGTTCATCGGTGCTGATTTATCAAAAATTTATCTTACCGTGCACAGGCCTATCAGAACACGTTTGAAGTCACCGCTTGTCTCACTGGCCAGAGCCTTCTCCAGGTCACCTTTAAACTCTACATGTTAATAAAAAAAAACCGTCAAATATTATGATTTCATCATGTTCCGCTTAAGCTTCACCAATAATGCCTGTTGTTATATCAACCCCGATCAGGAATTATGAGTTTCCAGTACGGTTTTAATTCCTGATTCCGGAAGGAAGATTCCACAATATGGCGGTTGGGGTGAAAGAGAGGCAGTAACAAGCTTTAGTCGAATAATTTCTATGTTATACGTAACATAGTCTCTACCTGATAGCCAGCCTCGCTTTGGCATCCATTATAGACATGTACAAAACAGATACAAATATCTATGTCCAACAGCAGGGCAATCATATGCTATGAAACTGATTACATTTTCCCCTTTATTAGCATGCATGAATGTTTAGTTCAAAAGACAAACTAAAAAAACATTGCCCTGAAAAAAACACGAGACAAACAACTGGAAAAACCCTTACCTTTTTTATAGGCCTCTTTTATTGCCTTAATTTCCTGTGAACAGAATAAAGAACAAAATGAAATATTAAACTTCGGAGTAATTTTACAAAAACGAAATTGATTTGGCTGCGTGTTAGTTTCAGTTTTTGTCAGTAAATTATTGGCATGTTGATCTCTTTAGAGTAGTTGTAGTTGTTTCGCTGTTTGTTTATCAGCGTATTTCCAGTTTATTTCAGAGCAGAGATTTCGGTGAACAAACAATAATTAAAAAACTGAAAGTTGTTAGAGACACTCATGTAGTGAAAATCGATAATTCTAATGTTTGCAAAAAGGTTGGGAAAACAAATTCTAACGGGCCTATTTTTGAGGTAATTGAAAGATTTCTTGCAAATATTATATTCAGCTTACCGCGTTGTTCCTTGCACACATGATCTCAATCAACGTGTCCTCGTCAGTCCCCAGACCCTATAGCAGACAAAATCAAATTAAAAATGGACAACTTAATTTCTGCCACAAAAATCGGGGTTCCTCCGCTATGGATACAAAAATGAGAAAAATCATAAATTCTGAATATATTTGATATTATTGTATTGTTTTAGGAAGGTGTTCTTACATTAAATAGCATTAACTGAAAAATTCAGTTTGGAAGGTAATTGAAACATTACTGTTGCCAGAGAATTATGCAGATATTATTCAAATATTCAAAATGCAAGTGCGCGCGCGCGTACGACCTGCGCACAGGCGTAGCGCCGCCTCAGAAATGTCTTGTAATAATTATAGTGGCAGCTGGATTTACCTTCATTGCTTTCTTGAGACACTGCGCATCGTACACATGAGGACGCTCCATCAGAGCCAGAATAGCATCCTCAAAATGTCCTCCTAGTTCACTCTTCAAGTCTTTCACTAAATCCTGTTTATCGTTAGGGGAAGACCAATGATATAGTTATTACACGTGGATATGGATATATTAATTTAAGTAAAAACCTGAGAAAATTAAGGAACTGATGGTGATTATATTATGTTCTGAGAGATGAGTGATGAAGGTTTATTTAAAGACGTGAGCATTAATTGTGGCTTATGGCTAACAATTGAAAGGGTCATTGGGGGCTCGTTTTCTGGAGGACGGCACCAAATGGATTGTTATTATTATAAAGTTAATTTCTTGCCTCCCAAAACTTGGGGGTGCATAAGGGAGGGATGGACAGGGTCTGGAGTAGGGTGGGGGAGGGGGTTCGAGTAAATTTCAGATTGAATAGTCTAGTACCCTGACTCAACAACATGGTTTGACCTTACCCTGCCATATGAGCTCTTGAATTGTATTATCAGCTCCTGTCTCTGTTCGTTGCTTCGACTGCCGAGGACATCGATAATAGCCTGCTCGTCTGTGCCTGCAATGTAATAATAAACAAGCTAAATTTATAAAAGAAATCAATAGGACATTTCTGAACTATTGGGGACGCTGTAATGGAGCGTTATGTAATTACTAGTAAACTGTTTCAAAATCAACAAACAGGATTATTGTTTATCTGTAGCGCCCTCATTTGTCAAACGAATGTAGCTTCAGTGGAGTAGTGACACTGCACATGTTTGTGGGTCCCTGTTTGCGGTCTAATGAAGAGCGCCACTAGCGTCCAATAATATCTTGTAACCCCTGCTCTCCCCATCACCTGACTGGCTTCCCCTCCACACTTTGCTGATTTTTCAAGGCCGGGAAATTCCCAGTATTTTCCCTGCTTGACGAGCTCATGAAAGCCCAATCAACTTACCCAAGCCTTTCATGGCTTTTCGCAGGGCTTGGGTGTCATGATCCTTGTCGAAGTTGGCTGCTGGGGTTACGGTTGCCTGCATATTGAGGAATACAAAGCCTTATCACTCTAAGTATTTTGAGACTGACAAAAGGACTATATCTAGACGGAAATTGTTGGCATATAATTCACCAAACTGCACTTTTTATCTTTTTTGGCTCAACAACAACTTTTCACTTGTCACTTATTTTTCCTATACAGGGTGTATAAAAAAAAAAGTATACGCTTAGAGAAATGTATTAAAAAGGGATGTTTTATAATTTTTCAAAAATCTGTCACTAAATATTGATGGACCAATGTCTCACGCTTTAATTGCCACCATGTCAATCTTCAGCTGTTCCGCATGAGTGAACACTAGCTATTTACTTTCACCAGATTTGAATTGGCTTGCGCACAAAAGTGAAATGGTTAAAACATAATCAAACACCGTGGTAGGGAAGTTTAGGCATGTGCTTTGTTGCTCACAAATTTTCAAGAAAATTGGATTAACCCTTAGTCCTCCACAGGCCCACCAAGTTTGGACTCAAGTTGCGCCTTCCTCAAAACATTAACAACAGCATGACCTTACAAGTCAATGATTAGGCCTAATGGTACTCGTCATGAGGGAATGCAACGTTTGCACTTCATGCATGCACGATTCAGTCTTCGAAGTGGCCACCATTTCTTTGCACACAGACTTCTGCCCTCCTCAGCATGTCAATGATTTTCGTCATTATCGTCCTGGCAGAAGAAATGGACAATTTAGGCGTGCCTGGTGGGCGCAAGATGGGGCACCACCGCACAAGAGGAGGATCGTGACTGAACGTCTCACTGAATTGTTTGGCGATCGCTTCATCGCATTAAAACCGGCCCGTCGAGTGGCCCCCAAGATCGCCCGATCTTACCCCATACTGGACTTTTTCTTGTGAGGCCATGTTAAGTCTAAGGTGTACACCACTCCACCAAGTGACCTGGATGACCTGCAAGAACGTGTTACTGCCGACCTTGCTGTTGTGAGGCAGGATGCCGCAATGATTAGGTGCACAGTTTATGACATGCTGAGGAGGGCAGAAGTCTATGTGCAAAGAAATGGTGGCCACGTCGAAGACTGAATCGTGCATGTATGAAGTGCAAACGTTGCATTCCCTCATGACGGTTACCATTAGGCCTAATCATCGACTTGTAAGGTCATGCTGTTGTTAATGTTTTGAGGAAGGCGCAACTTGAGTCCAAACTTGGTGGGCCTGTGGAGGACTAATTAGGGTTTATCCAATTTTCATGAAAGCTTGTGAGCAACAAAGCACATGCCTAAACTTCCCTACCACGGTGTTTGATTATGTTTTAACCATTTCACTTTTGTGCGCAAGCCAATTGAAATCTGGTGAAAGTAAACAGCTAGTGTTCACTCATGCGGAACAGCTGAGGATTGACATGGTGGCAATTGAAGCGTGAGACCTTCAATATTTAGTGGCCGTCAATATTTAGTGGCAGATTTTTGAAAAATGATAAAACATCCTTTTTTGATACATTTCTCTAAGTGTATACTTTTTTTGATACACCCTGTATGGACGATAGTCTCAAGGCTTACTCAAACCTTTATGAAACCAGTTATAACCACTTAAGCCGCAGCAAAATACAATATCCGACTCATATACATTTCCCCGGATCTAGCGTGAGTATTGTGGAACAAGGAAGTATGAGTTTTGGATGAAACTATGCGTTCCCACACACATTATCATACGTTGTTTTAAATGTATACTGAAATGTGAATGAGATTGGAAAAAACAACGCAGTCGCTCCTGATTAAATTAACCGACTTATTTAATTGACCACGTGAGTGGTCCATTGTGACATCTGTCTGCCATGGTTTTATTGCGCTCTGCACAGACATCATTATTGCATTCAGCGAATTACATGAAAATGTTTCAATAGTAATTTACATTCATTTGTTCCAGGAGGAACTCATGCAATTATATTCAGCAACAAAGTTTGAAATCATGTTTATCTCTACATATACATGTATTGACTTCCTCATGTAGGAATCATTACTTCCTTGCCCAATAAACTAGCAAGATTATGGGCTATTTTAAGAACATAGCTGACCTCACATGAGCATAATAATTATAAAATACTACATATAATTTCTATTGGGGTTTGCACACCCGGGATGCAATTTACTTCCTACAGTAGAAAAACAGTTGATTTAAACCACCCTCAAAATAGGCTTCCAAATGTTTGGTGTCACTTTGACGGCTTGAAATGCGTATAACTTAGTGTCATTGAAATAGGCCTACATAAACACATGCAGCTAGGACAACGTCGTTGACCGAACGTGCCATTACATGTACATCACATCAACAACGTTGTTGATAGAATCTTTTCAGTCGCTCGTCAATGCATTTCGAATATGTTTCATATACAGATATTACTGTACACATGCGGCCATATCTTGTACCATGGATATTGGAATAGACATGCATGCTTGTACAAACACATAATTAATAGATTCCTGCCACGCCCCGTATTGGTTAAACATTACTAGGCCTATAATTATAGCCTATCTACAGTTGAGGGCGGTTCATTCACAATGCATGTTTTACATTCCGGACGGTTACTTTCAAAGTTCACGTATAATCAAAAGATCAACTTACCATAGTGCGGGGAATATTCAGGTATACATGTATGTGTAATATTTAGATACTGTTGTCAGATCAGTGCTTCCGTGGACGAGTGAAATCTTTCCCTTCTTCCTCATGTGTGGGTGTACATGTACGTGTTCGGTCGTGTGATACACGGCCATTTAAAAATAAAGTCTTGTTTGTTATCGGAGATAAATTGCGCATGTCATTTTGTCTCCCGTTTTGCTTTTGCTGAGATCAAAGGTGATGTACCCTCTAATTTATTGATTTTGATATTTTAGATAATTGAGTCAGTAAGGAGTTCTTGCAGCAATTTTTATTTTATTTTAATAATACATGATTTCTCTTTCATATTTATCTGTCTTACTACGAGTCCTTACTAGAGGCTAACATAAAGTCAAACTTGTAAAAAAAAACCAAGGCTGACGGGTTACGTTGATAAATTGTTTGCACACAGTAAACGGAAACATTTGATCATATGGCCAACACAACACAGAAGTGAAATGAATCATCACTTTTTGACAAAAGCCGCGACCTTTCTATAAACGCATTTTTGGTAAGCATTTTGTACCATGACCTTTTTTTTTTATTATCATGCATAACAGACTTACAAAAAGAGCAAGTTTATTTCCTTAGGTTAATGGCACATCCTGTTCAAAACTCCGTTTCCCGTAACCCAGTTATTACTAAGCCGGACATTTTGTGTTAACGTTTAAGACTGCAGAACTAGGTTTCCTGTTAAGGGCTACGGTCACAGTGTCACGTAGACAAATGTCACAGATCAAGGTCAGCATTTAATCATACACAAAACCAGAAGGCAAGCAGTAATTTTGTAACTTACTTCAGGCAGCAATTTATTATAAAATCTTACAATCAAGTTGATTTTAAAAAAAGTTTTACTTCAGTCATGTTTTTTTAGACTTGGAAAATATTGGAGCTATGTTGTCTTGCAAAAAGCGGCTTTCTGCGATACTGCCAATTGACGAATAAATGACAGTGTCACTTCGAAAAAGACTGTTACATTTTACCAAATCCAAATTTGAAGTCGTTCACATTAAGACAAAAATACGCGTCAATCCGAAACATCAAACTATACAAGTTTTTAACTAAGCATTATTAAACACGGCTCTAAACATTTCAAAATAGTTTGTTAAATTCTGATTTGCACAAGGCTTCCTTCAAGATAGCACATGATGCCCACTTACACACAACGAATCAATTTATAATTAGGTAACAATTTTATAATGAAAAAAAAAACCAGCAGATTTGTAAAGAGATTGGTAATAAATTATCTCATGATGTCAATGTGACCAGGACATTCTTGAAATCTCCACCGCATTCGCTTGCGATAGCGCCCTCCAGAACTTTGCCGTACTTGAGGGCGTAAGCCGCCTTGATACCACCAAGATCGATCTAAAATATAAACAAAGACATACTAATAAGTTAGCTAACAATGATATTACCACTTTGTCAACGAAACTGTCTGAGGATAGGAATTAAGACTACTGTAGCACACACTGTACGACATGGCATATGGGCTGTAAATTCGCTCGTACCCCCCGCCCTGCAAACAGGACGCTGGGATACTCTAATGAATTCACGCTCTGATTGGTTGGATTTTGCGAGACCTGTGACCTGCGCGTCATCACGGTCATGACTCTGCAAGGTTTGAAACGGCCGTTAAGACCGATTCATTACTCTTTTATTCCAGTTTAGAGACGGTTTTTTTCGTTGAAAAGCGTAATAATGTAGGAAATTCTGTAAAACTTATCTGTGTTGAAAATTTACAATTCCCGTCACTTGCTCAGGCTCCGTTTCGAATCACGAACGGTCGGATTGCATTAAGTGACGCTCACAATTTTGTCCACATGGTCCGCAATGAAACAGAAATCACATCCGTTTTGGAACGTGTGTATTTCCATGGGAAGTTTTCGGATAGCATTTGCGCACATTGTTAACTGCGGTCTTGAACAGCTGCAGCCAGATGCTTTATACAAAGGTCATAGGCCACTTCCTTCACAAGATTCTGTGAAGCTCATCAGAGTATTCCAGCGTCCTGTTATGCAGGGCGGGGGTACGAGCGAAGGGCTGTAAAGAGCGCCCGCCATGGACTCAATGCAGAATTGCGCCATCAACGGTGTAAATGAGTCAGACATGATGTGCAGAATTGCGCCATTAATGCCGCCCCATATCATCAACGTGTTTGATTGCATGTGTTCCAATACCAGCCTATTCCCTTACCTCTGAGCGTGATACAATGATGCGTATCAGGTGGTCCTCGTCTGTGCCCAGACCCTTCATGGCCTTGTTCAGCTGATCAGCGAAGAACTCCATCGGATGTTGGAAGAAACCAACTGGGTCAAGAAAGAGGGGGATGAACAAGAATCCATTTTCTCTTAAGATCATTGTTGTTATGTGATTCAAATTTTCATGTGAAATCTTAGAAAATATAAATAAAAAATCAAGATTTTTTTTATAAACAGTGTACACTGTTACAAAAAATGGAAATAGGACATGATTTACCAATTGTCGCGTAGGCCTTGCGTAGACTTCCTCCCATCTCGCTCTTGATGGTATCATCGATGGTTTTTCCAGCAATCTGGAAGAACAAGTGAACACATGTCACAGTTTGAAAAAAATTGTCTCTTTAATTAATAGGGTGACCGCCTGTTGACATTGCATGTGTCTATGCTATGCACATCAGGCAATATTTCATGGGAGACTAAGCGCATAAATGTACTGAGCATTCAATTAATAATGCTCAGCAGAAATTGACAAGTGGTCAAAATAGTATACAATTTATATAATTGATGTCTCTTAAATCCAGCTTTTTTTACCTGTTCATAAGCTTTAAATACCGCCCTCAAGTGGAGGGGGCTTCTCGTCACAAGGATCCGCTGGAACTCAGACTCGTCCGTTCCTAGACCCTTGGCAGCCTACACAAACACAATAACATCAAAGTTCATTTCAAAAAAAAAAGTGCCACAAACAAATCTTTCCATCTCGATGCAAGTACATTTGAAATTCTTACATTCTAAAGAAAGCATAGACTTGCTTCCAGTACACTCTCTGTCTCCTTAAGTGATGATTTAAATGAAGTTTACATTTACAAAGGATTATTTTGTCCAAATAAAATTTACCTCCATCAGGGCTTCGGCGTCCTCCTGTACTTTCCCCTCCTCGACGCCTGTACCTTCGTCTCTGCCACCCTGAAAATAAATCACAAAAATTACTAGAATTTCCTTTTATCAAAAGCTCCAAAGTACTCATTTTACTTGCATCATATCATAACCAAATACGTAAAGCGATAATCCCCCCCCCCCAAAAAAAAAAAGAATCCATGGAATTTTAACATCACTTCGAAATGAACATTATGTTTTCAATTCTTTAAATAAAACTAGTAGCAGGGCATTTCTTTCTTTATTTTTGTTGGTGGCCTACGGTGAGGGATGGGGATGGGAATGCTCTTCTTTAGGCCTAGTCTGAGTAACGTCCATTTGCTGACGTCAGCTCTACTCATTTGACCAATCAGCGTCTACACTTACAGCACAAAGGCCAACCAGAACGCGTTTGAAGTCACCGCTAGTCTCACTCTCCAGCGCACTCTCCAGATCCTTGCCAAATTCTGCCAAGATTAGAATTGAAAGAAACATTGAATTTCCGGAACAAGTCAATTAAATGAAATGCTCACTGGATAAACGGCGCTTAATACTTCAAATAAAAGAACTTCGTAGGAAAAAGAGTGAACTTACCAGCTTTGTAAGCAGCTTTTATGGCGGCAAGTTGCTGTAAGAAAAATTAAAATTACGGTAATTATTATCCATTTTTCAAACTTATGAGCATGTATTCAACGACGAAAGGTTCATCTCAAAATCTCAAGCCTCACAATATGAGCGAACATGTAGAAAACAACTACATTATCATAGCAATACGTGACAGAAAATGTTCCAAGATTGCAATTCTTCAATATTAAGTTTAGTATAAATTCCATCTTAAAACAATACAATCTCGTTAAGCGACATCAGACAGGACTGTGCGAAAAATCACAATGTTCCCTACAAATACTTACTGCCTTGCTTCTGGTGCACATGATCTCAATCAACACAGACTCATCAGTTCCAATGCCCTATACAAAGAAAAAATAAGAGGATTTCAAAAATGGTTAAAATGAAAGCTGAACAAACTGTCTTTACATGGAGTATAGGCACCTCATTGTTACATTAAAACACTTCTCTGCCAATTTATTATAGGGTTGCCAGAGTCAATGAAATTGAAACCATAATCTAGGCTTGTGTCTTCTCTATGAGATCCTCTGTCCGATTTAAGTGTTTATACCTTCATAGCTTTCTTGAGGCACCTTGCATCGAAAACCGCAGGCAGGTCCATCATTGCTAGGATGGTGTCTTCGAAGTTCCCTCCCAACTCACTCTTGAGATCTTTCACCAAGTCCTTCATCGAGACAGAAAGTTGGAAAAAGAATATCAACTTGTGTAATAAAATAGCGCTTTCCATCAATGTTATTGTTTCAAAACACTTCACAAGAGAGGAATTTCAAAATGGCACTGAGCACGAGTGCATCAGTACTGTCTTTGTTCAGAGGATTAAAACAAGAAAAGAAAAGCTAAAACAAGTAATGTTTGTCACGAGCCAATGTGGCCCATCAGGCCGGCGTTTATCTCCGGTTTCAGTAGCATGAAACGACCGAGACTATTTCTATTCCCCCTGGATGGGATGCTAGTCCATCGCAGGTTTCTCCCCAGCTAATGCCGGTAACCATCTATACTTCTGGGTGGAAAGAGGCAAGTGGGAGTGACGTGGCTTGCCCAAGGACACAACGTTATGACCAGCAGCTGGATTCAAACCCCTGACCCTCTGATCATGGGTCAAAAATCGTATTAGCACTAGGCTACATTCCCCACAAAAAAAGAAAAGGTCCTCAATTCATACAATGGCTTAGCACTAAATAAGAACCTCGGTTTGAGCGCTAATTTGGGCTTCGTCTGTAACCCTGTTCATGAGGTCTTGAGACCACTCACCCTGCCGAATGAAGCCTTGAATTTCACTTTCAGCTCCTGACGTTGTGCGTTGGATCGATTCGCCAGGATATCAACAATAGCCTTCTCGTCAGTTCCTGGATTTTAACGAAAGAAAACCATTCGCGTAATAAAGTGGACAAGAAGTGCGACTGGATTAAAACTCTGATTTCCAGCATTTAGAAAACTGACCAATGAGATATGTCTAAGCTAAGCTCTGGCAAGAGCTTCTACAAGGTGGTCGGTCGGTCGGTCGGTCTGTCTCTCTGTTTGTCCCCGAAAATTGACTAAAAGTATGGTGTTCCATATATGCCATCGGAGTCGAATTTTTCGGCGTCGCATTTTTTAGCTCTGGCAGGGATCATTTTGATCGATCTCATGCAAGACTTTCATGCAAAACCTTTTTTGCAACACGGCCACAGTTTATTGTGCACTTGCACTTGCACTGTACAACATCTTTCTCGAACAAGGTGGACGCCATTTTGTGTAGTGGTTGAACGGTATCCAGAAGGAGGAAATGTCCCCAAAAAGGTGGGCGGGGTGCGACTTTTAAGCTCTCGCAGGAGCTTCTACATGTCACTTGGTGGTCGGTCTGTCGGGCGGTCTGTCGGGCGGTCTGTCGGGCGGTCTGTCGGGCGGTCTGTCGGGCGGTCTGTCGGGCGGTCTGTCGGGCGGTCTGTCGGGCGGTCTGTCGGTCGGATGGTCTGTCTGTCTGTTCCGAAAATTGACCAAAAGTATGGTGTTCCATATGTGCCATCGCCGTCGCATTTTTCGCCAGAGCTTATTGTGTACTCGCACGTGTTAAAAAGTTAATCGTTACATTTTATGACAGTGGATTGATGTGTTGATCGATAAAGGAGGCTGGAAACAGTCTTTCACATTCTTTTTAAAGGTCATGAAATGGTAGTTTTCTCGTCTGGTAATTGTGGGTTCATTCATTTTGTAGTTTCTTTACATTTGTACTAACATGTTAACAATTGACATTTGAATTTCTCCCATTATAATGACCCTGTCATCCTCAATAGGAATGACCGTGTAGTTGGTGTCAAAATCAAACTCATGTATCACATCTTCCAATATTAATTATTATCATATTTAGGTTGTTCCTAAGTGAGATTTTCAAAACTGATCCTTTTCTGTGGTGATCAAGGTATGGTCCATAAGTGCAAGTCGAGATGAAATTTTTTTTCAATACCCTTATCTCATCTGTTGCTTTAATGATAACAAATATCAATGGTTCCCGCGGCTATCTCGTAGCATGGATAATGTTGTCGGGTACAAAGGTCGTATTTTTTATTCCAGCAAACATGAGTGGAAAACATGTTTGCATATGAAATTAGCGTGGCGGGGCAGGACGTTTATTTTGCAATTTGTGTTAGAGGTTAATTACTACACGAATATTATTAAAGTTAAAAAAACCCGCGTTTTTCCTAAACGAAGTTTCAAATTGTATGTTTTGCTTTCATTTCGCGCATAAATGAACTCGTCCTGCAAGAGCCGAACTGTTGTCTTGCAGCCAATAATTCGAATTTGAGAAGATTTTTTTCAATAACTAAACACTGGTGGATTTCATTCGTTCTATGTCTCATTCAAAATATCTATACTGCTAGGAAAATATGAAAAACGTGTTTATATTTTTCAAGGTGAAACTAGCTCAGAAACGCATCTGAAAGCTACGGGGCCCTGCATAGAACATTTCGTTAATAATTATTCCACTCCTTCGGATTGAACAACATGCGGCTTTTATGAGTTTCGTTTGAGAAAAGATAATTCTGGTTATGATCCTTTACAAAGAGAAATGTAATCGAACAATTTTGAAGACTTTGTGCTGACGGAGAGTCAGCATGATGATATAGTCATTGTGTAAGCCTTTGTTTTCTAAATACGGCTATCTTGTTCCAATATTGCAATGCCAGGTGCAAAGCGTCGATATCTCTAGGTTTTCAGTCACTTACCGAGTCCTTTCATGGCTTTTCTCAGTATCTGACAGTCACTGTCAGTGTCGAAATTCGCGGCGGCTGTGACAGTAGCCTGAAAATAAAACAGGAAATTTGCAACAATTTCGTTCACGAAAACCTTTAAAAACCTTCAAGGGCTGATAACACTGCTGAACAAAGTGCTTGAGTACAACTTTGTTTGATTACATAATTCCCACCAATACTTGAGAAGTATGCAATTACTCATTAGGAATGAAAACTACAACTAGGCCTACAACTATTAGTTTCCGCGTATAACTTGGTGGTTTTAAACAGGGTATACATAAACACAATTTGATATTTGTTTTACCGATCATACCCAATTTGAAGTTGAAAGCCCGAATTAGGCTTTTCCTGAAGAAAAAAATACAGTTCATAAAAATAATCATGGAGGATCGAGAGACTAAAGAGGGGAATGGGTTCACTACACTGAAGCCTATATAAGGTTAAAAACAAATTGGCAGAAGTTCTGTTAATATAAAGGGTTAACTTCAATATTTAAATGTAGCTATTACACACTAACCGAGGTCTGAAAATGAATAACGGCTGTGCATTTGTTCCGCTTAACGTACGCTTATAATAAAATTATCGATTACATAAATCATTTTTCGTCCGGCACCATTGATTTTTTATGGGATAAAAGCAAAAACAACTTTCTTGTTTGATTTAATTCAGAAAACAGTAAAGCCCATTGGACGACGGCCTCTAAATACCACTATTTCTTATCCAATGAATTTTCAAAACTAACCTCACATAATTATTTGAATAAAACATCTGCAAGTCGATAAAGGTTTTCAGGAATCAGTCAATATTATCTAGCCTAAATGAAACTTTTTGTACACAATGCCTACGGATATTAATATAAGACAAAATAATAATACAAAATCATACCATTTCGGAGAGAAGATCCATTCACAGCTGGTCTAATCGTGAAGAAACCTGGGCGTTGTCTGTTACCGACAATGGTCAGTCCTTGTGAGAAAATGTGGCGTTACTATGGGGGCAAGAGGATGGTTGTGAACTTTGTTCATTCGACTTAAAGCATTACGTCATCTAATGATGTAATCATACTCCATCTCCTCGTAGCAGCACGTGTTGATTTTAAAATCTGGTTCCTGTGCCGTGTTGTCGCAAAGGATTATACGCGTGGGCATCAAGCTTAGTTAATCTCCATGATATTCTGATAGCAAATGGTCGCATCATAGCTATATGGTTCAACAAATAGATTAAACTCTGTAAGTATTAAATACCACGGCTCCACTTCAAAATTTGTAGACAGCAATGCATACACGTCTCCAAGCTCCAAAAGTTCACGTCATTATAGTATTAAATTAGATTTTTGAGGATGGGCATGATAGGTATTCGGTGATATTCAATTTGAAATCCCATTAATTTAGTGATTAGGGCCTGAAATCCTCATCCACAAATCGACTTGGTTAAACAGCAAAATGTATTGTTTTTCATTCAAATCACCTCCTGTCTGAGGCTTGATTTTTTTCCAGCCATTTTCAAGAATAACGGCACCATTTCTATACTGGAGGTGCGACCGGACATAATTGAATTGGGATACTGTTCTTGGCAACATTTTTTTTAGCCCTTTTTCATCGGTTTCTATTTTAAAATTTGCATTATATTTGCATCCAAAATATTCAACTTCCCCACTTACTACTCTGTGGTCGGGTTGAATTCCCGAAACACCACTGCGAATTTTCTTCAAACAAATAAAATCCCGCTCTCTGTTACCGTATATAGTTCTCATGGGCGTCGCGAGGGGGGGGGGGGGGCAAGGGGGCGCTTGTCCCCTCCCTGGAAAAGCAAAAAGAAACCAAAAAAAAAAACCTATGGTAAAGCACACAAAAAAGAGGTGCGAAGTCATATTGCTGTTAATGCACATGGGCGTCCGCAGGGGTGTCAATGGGGGTGGGGTGGACAAATGTCCCCCGCCCATCCTCGAAAAAATGATAAATTGAGAATACGCTAGAGAAAGTACAATGATTTTGGGAAATAATATGCCCCCCCCTCTAGAAAAAAATCCTGGCGACACCCATGCCTTTAACCCTTCACCAGTTACGGAATGATTACTCATTAGTCAGATTGTTTGATAATGAGACATATACTGGCTGTACTGACAACATACAGTAACTGTAATAATTTCATACAAGAAATCAAAGCACTTCTAGCCTAAGCATGAACAATTTCTTGTCATGCATGTTGCAGCATTAGGCCCATCCCACATTATATCCTCGGTGTGGTGTCGCAAGAGCCGATAGCGGATCAGAAGATTAAACACATCACGCCAGACAAACAACCCAAGTACAATAAGTTTTGTTGACACACCTAAGTGCTGGTATAACGAATATATTACACGATACATCTAATTGCACATAGAAGTGGCCATTAAGCCCTTCAACACCGGAGATACGAGTTAATGATCAACTTAACAATCTCGAGATCAAAGAAAAGCCGGTTAAAAAATTACCCACACTGCATGGGAAAGGGCGCCACATACGTCTGGTAATTATTAGTGTGAGACGTTACTTTTGAAATGGCGGTTCAGAGTCACACAAAGTGGATCGCTTAAACTGAGTGAATTGAGGATCGGGACGAGCATAAATATGAAGATGCGGGATGATGTACATTCATTCGAATCTTCATATTTACTTTCTTTTGAATTTTTTTAACAAATTTAATGATACATTCAATATAGCAACATCTACGCCCACACATTCGACAAAAGAATGACTTTCTCACGACTGCATGACAAATCCCAACCATCCCAACCATCGCCGAAAAGACTCAACGTTCAGCCTCATGTTGTAACAGGCATGTCCTAATTGGTCTGGGCATGCGCATGTAGAACAGTGGGTTTGCACTTGTTGGTCATAGCTCTATAGTCTGAACCAATCTTACAATGATTACAATCTTCATAGTAAAATACTAAGGAATTTTAGGTGTAACTGTAAGTGTGAGAAAACAAATTGCCCACACGTCGTAATTTTGTATACTTATAGCCAGCTGCTTCGATATGGACCCGTTCATTTTGGACACATCAATTTTCTCAAAGTCCATATTTCGTCTGCTACTATGGCAACATTCGGATAATTACTGATAAAAATGCAAACGCGGAACGTGCCTGTCTACAGAATACAAATAAGTTGTAATACTTCCACAGTAACAATGAACAAATGTAAAACAATATGGTTAACTGTATTGTTATTACCAACTCCTCCATTGTTCTTTAACTCGGTAAATTTTCGAAGCAAACTTATCGGAGATATCATTACATCGCGAAGAAATTCTCAAAACATCACGACTTCGATGTCCTTAAAAGACCCCTCTCAAGCTTAAACGAGTTCTAAGAATTCCCCTGTCACGGTCTCACTTCTCCGGCGTGCTAGATTCTCCGGGTGAATGCGGCGGATGATTGAGCACGTTACAGTGCACGTTACATGAGCACGACACATTCTCATGTGTCCACTGTGCTTACTTTTCCTCGGGTTGTGTTAAATAACACAGTGAGCCTGAGTGAGGGATACCCAAGAATGTGTTATGTAACACTTCCTGTGGGTCAAGCTATAGAGAGGAGTACATGTATGGTCACTCCCTGGGTGGGTCATTCCATGGCCTTGCAAGTGTGTGTTCATGGACGAATAATTAAGAACGAACCCCTGTGCATTGTCTGTGTTCCTTGCTCGTTCGTGGTTATCTTTATTTTTGCAACCATGGTTTAAAAATAAATGTGTATCCTTCAAGTTTTTGGTTACAATGTATTGGGATTTGCGCGCGCCACGAAAATTCTGGATTCGACTGGTACCTTGTAACAGCTTACTAACTATACATACAATTATCCTAAAATGTCACGGGCACCAGTACAACCCCACAGAACTCAGCACACAAATAAAGTTGCCAAAAATGTACACTACTGCGCAATTTGCGCATGCGTGTTGAGGCGAAATTTCCCTCTGTGGAGAAGCTAGCACGCCGGAGAAGTGAGACCATGACACCCCCCCCCCCAAAAAAAAGAACCCTGACACCTCAGCCGAATCGATTTGTTGGCATTTCAACCCCTGGAATCGATTAGTTTGGCGAGGTCTCTGCATATCATGTGATGCCACGTCGTGTGACTCTCAGAATGACTCATTGGGAGAATATCGATAATCGGTATATTAATAGATTTGAATTCAGAGGTTGGCAAAATCAGTGCATATGCAGGCGAGACAACCAGGTAACATGAAAGAGACGAAAATTTTCATCGTCTCGTCGCCTGCTTTTTATTCAGAAGTTTTTACGAAATGAATAAGCGGTCATCAAGACAAGTAGTCCTAGAAGTCCATGGGGGGGGGGGGGGGGTGTGGGGTGGTGTGCGCTTGCGCAAATGGAATACATTTTTTACCTGGATACGCTCTGCAAATATAAACGGCGAATGCATTCGTGCTGGTCCCAGAGGACAAGCCTAATGTCGTCTGGGTACCAGACTTACTGACTGACTCACTGACTGACATCACTTATGATTGGTTGTTGGCTGGTGAAAAGAACTGAGCGGTGCTCTCGTATAGGATTACCGTATAATAGTCTGTGTACACCTGATGCATGAAAACAATTCCGACCAATGAAAAGCCATACTGAATCAGTTGAATCAGTTGAATAGAATTGTATGCTCTCTGTGACCAGCTTTACAAGGTCTGCATTGTTGTGTCCAATTTTATCTTTTTTAAAATGCACCATAGCATGCGGAATGCTACCAGTCTGATTTACACATGCTAATTTATTAAAATTCATTATTTATTAAAATCAACAAGCTGTTTGACCTTTATACCGTCTCTCATTTGCATAACGTGATGAGGTGATTATAGCGATCCAATACACGATAGCCGCGCATGCATATTTTCCGTTCATTAATCCAAAGTTCAATGTCTAATCGAGTTTAATATATCATCTGCCGCAGAACAGGGTTGGGTTCTTTTCAACGGGGCGTCTGTGTCACGAAGGTCTGATTTATCAAATTTTCCGGATCCGCAACAGGTTGCTGTAAGAATAAAAATGGCTGAGCTTGCAGAAGTAAGTATATTTTCACTCGTAAACGTAAATAGTTTCCTTTATGAAAAATGTGTGTCAATTTCTAGTAAGTACGTTCCTTTGCAATTTTTCAATCACCGTAGGCCATGCAAACCATAAAAGTGGCAATGTTTCAATGATCATAAGATGACATTTTGAACCCTTAAAACACTTAAGATTTTACCATAGGTTTAGGGACAATTTGGTTGGGAAGGGCCACGCCCCATTCATGGGGCCGTATGGTCAGGCCTCCGCCTCTAGGTGACCCTGGCCCGATCCAACTTTGTGCACGATTAGGTTGTCAGTCCTTTGCAATCAGGCGCGGTTCTACGGGGGGGCTAGGGGGGGCTGTAGCCCCCCCCCCCAAATTTTGTCTAGCCCCCCCAAAATAAATTCCGTAAAAAAAAATTGCATTAGCAAAAAGAATGATTGTGATGTATATGCGAACTGTCTCCCCCTATAGAAGAAATAGCCGTGACAAGGGTGCATTAGTTAATATATTGTGAATGATTTTAGGATTTTATTGGCGCTCCCCATTGAAAATATGGCATGTGCCCCCCCCCCCCCCCCCTTATTGATTTTCGGAGGCCTAAGTGTCTGGAAAAAATAACCGGTCAACATTTCAGCACGCCTCCCTGAAAAAAATTCTTGATCCACCGTGCTAGCCCTCCCAAAATATTGGTTCTAGAACCGCGCCTGCTTTGCATTGCAAAAAACTGCTATGTTAAATATACATATTGTGTGATTTGAAAAGATAGTGAAACGATCATTCGAGGAAAGGTTTGTTTTTGACTCCATAATATGTAGAATATATACAAGAATGAAACCAAAACACTACAAGATGAGCTGTTGGAACACTAATCCGAAATTATTTTGTCCACAGTGAAATGTTTATGTTCGCGCTGTATACTATTTTAAATTTATCTTTGTTTAAAAATACCGTATACAAAGGAAGTTCAAACATCGCGGTTTACACTTTTAAAGAATACTGTCAGTAATGTGTAACTATAAAGAGATACTGTAGTTTACTTTATATTTCCTGTAACCTCGATATTGAAAACAAGAGTTAAAAGTACATTTGTACCTTTAACCTACTCAAGGAAGCGTTTGGCTCGATATTTGTGTTTGTGTTTAGTAAATTTGCAAGGAAAAAACTTGATATTGAAACATGGCGTAGTTGGAATGTCAATTAGAGGCATTTTTAAGATTACAATTAAATTTAGTAAAATTTAGTAATTCTTGCTGCGTAATATCTACAATTGAACAAAAATTGGCGTATTTCAGAACAAAAAAAATTAATTGTAGAATTAAAAGTGGGATTGATTTTGTATGGAGCTAAATCGCCTATCGACTGCTCGGTGCTAACAACAGTCAATATTTTTTGCCACGTGGCATTAAGTATAAATTTACCTAAGTTAATAAATAACTGCATAATCAGCATTTAATCATTCGATGTGAACTATGAATGTAGACAGTGTGGGCTGTTAATATAAAAATTAAAATTGTCTTGAATTTATGTACATCATTTTTTTCAAATGAACAGTTTAACAACAATGACACTGAGTCGACCAATCTTTTCTTTAAATTCACGAAACACAGTTAAGGTTTCGAGCATCGGATTTGCCATTTCGGCGGTAATTTTAAGTGGCAATGTAGAAAAAAATAGCATAGCCAAGAGTTATCTTTTGATAACCACATTCTTCTTGGGTGGTACTTATTATGCATGGAATGTTTGCTCAACCCCGACCATAATTTAAATAGTGCTACATAATCTACCGTTTACTTGCAAGAACACCACACAACCAACAAGTGGCGTGAGAGATAAGTTATTTTTCCCATCAGGATATTTGATTCAGGGTTCTAATTCTACCTCTGTGGTACATGATAGTACAAGTCTCTTCAAACGTGGACTGCGTAGGCGTTTGAAGTCCGGGTCTAACTTGCTAATAGACACTTTATCACAAAATAAACACCAATTCAATGGCGATACCCAAAACAAGGATATGCAACTGTGCGTTGTTCATAAGTTTGTGTAAACGTCTGTACTAGAATAGATTGTATATCAAGTGCATAATTGATACCTAAGCCGTAGCCTGCGTACACTGAGCGGCAAGGTAAAGGTGATGTAATTCACCTGTTTTTTTCTTAGTTTGTTGAGCCGTGTTCAAGTCATGTTCAAGGGCACGAAAGTAAGCTAGCTCGATAAAAGCACGGGGTAAGAGGAGACTTCCCGAAGCCTAAGTAGGAACATGTCCAAAATGTCAGCAAAACAGTTAAGACAAAATCAACAATATTAGGCTTCGATAATTGAAATTTGAATCGTAACACGGAAATTAAGTGACCCATAAAATTCAGCAAATTTATGAAACATCCACATGATACCACCAAAGCTCTTAAGAAAGAATATTTTTGAGCCCATAAAAATTGAAGTGGTTATGTCTCAAATGAGTCCACAAAGAACAAATAGATAATCGTCCTAAAATGATGTTTTGTTTCACTTTTCTTGTAGTACATCATTAAATACAAGGCCGCACGAGCTGGCTTGCAGCTATTGGTGAGTTCTTCGTATCACTCTTTGTAACTTAAGAAGCAGACTGAATGAGGATTGAAAAGGATTATTGTCCAATTCGTTTTTCAAAGTGTCTTTAGATGATTTCGCTCTCGCAGTAAAAAGGTTGTTAGGTGTTTTACTTTTTTTATCCCAAAGAAATCAAACGGGCTACCTTTTTACCCGGAAACGCAGGAACATGCGCTCGTTTATCCCGACTGAAACTTACAGAGATATCGTGTCGTTTTACACATGATTATGTATTTGACTCATTAGGCCAACAAAAAAAAATATTCGGTCTTTGGTCAGACCAAAGTTCCGGAATTGACGCGGGGACGCGGCTTTTTTTGGGGTTTTTTTTTTTCTTTTTTTCTTCAAGCTTGGATTGTACAGACAAGGTGGTTTTTTTTTTTTTTGCTTTTTTTGTGTCCTCATGTACATTGGTGTCCTCCATAATTTGCCCTGGTGCTCTCGATCATTTGCCTTGGTGCAATTTCCCATTCCTTGTTGCTCTTTGGTAAAAAAAAATTGAGGAGGTGCGGCAATAGAGGGCGCTGTTGGAGCTACCGCGGAACATTTTGGAGAAAAAAAAAGATTGACGCGCATGATTAAAATCGACGCGCGCGCTGACCAGAGAACGACTTATTTTTTTTTTTTGGCCTCATTCTTGTTTTTTCTTATATCAAGTGCAAAAAGTCGAAAAGAACATTGAACAACTTCCTGCATTTCATTTCTAACTGGAGTGCTGACGACTGGAATTTCGGGTTAATGTGCGGTTTTCATTACCGAATACAGATATAGATCTTAGATTATGAAGAAATTAATTTATCTTGTGTGAACAGGGAACAATCTTCGCTAAAGATGACTTCGATGCTGAGGAAGATGCCAAGACACTCAAAGAGGCCATGAAGGGATTTGGTATATTTATCAAATCGGAAATGTGCACTAAAGGCATACGTTGTGGTGCATTGTGGGATATCTTGCCCTGTACAAAAACCCAATTCGTGGCCCAATTAACAGTCCCACAATGCAACGCAACGTATACCTTCACTACACACTTCCGGTTCGTCAGTCAAAACGTATACATGAATAAATCCGCAAGTAGTTAACCAGAATAAACGACCATTTGGACAAACATCTGACAAGTGGGCCAACAAACAAACCGACTTAACATACTCCCATGGAAAGCACGATCGACATGGTTTCAACTCAAAGTTTCGGGCAGAATGTTAAGAATCCAGAAAAAATACAGATCCCAAATGATGTTATTTCTTCCATTTTTTTAAAGGTACCGATGAGGATGCAATCATCGAGTTAATTACCGACAGGACTTCCGAGGAGCGCCAACAAATCGCCTGGAAGTACAAGGCTTGCTACGGCGAGGTAAATATCAAATTTTAAGCATTCTAAATCTTCAATATTGTCACCTTGGTCTAATAATTATGGGGTCATTGAATAGCCATATGGTTAATTTCAATTCGGATTTCTCAGTGCCGACCAAATCAACACATGGTCTGAACCACGACCGAATTTGGCCGCAACAGCATTTGCAAGACTCGCGTGGGTCTCGGTATCGCCCAATAGAAGGCAGCATAAAAAGGCTGACGTTTAATTAATAACTCGTGAAAGAGGGGGTCGTAGACATTTTTACTGCACACTATATATGGATAGGAACCTTATTAATATTCGTCAGGCTTGAAAAGATTGACAGATATTGCAAACACCATTTGTTACAGCTTTGGAAAATAGACGTACCCAAGCCTATTTTTCCTATTTTAACGAAAATAGAGAACATATCGAAACAATTTTTAGCACGTAGTTGGATCATCGTATGGGAAAAAACTCCGAAAGTGGCATGAAAATACGGTCTTCAAAACAGGAGATATTGGTGTTAAAATATTTTGCCCGCGAACATCAACATGTCCGGTAACGGTAATTTAAGCTTGTTTCATCCAAAATATAGCATTACGTAACCCTTACAAATCGGCCTTCGCAAAGAAACAGTTGTACCAGAATAGTAACATTGGTTATAATTTTGGATAATAAATGTGGAAATGTTTGACTCTTTGTCTTACCTTGTAGAGCCTTGTGGATGACTTGAAGCGGGAGCTGAGAGGCAATTTGGAGGATGCTGTCGAAGCCGTGATGCTCCCAGCGCCTGTCTACGACGCCAAGACACTGCGTAATGCAATGAGAGTCAGTATCATTTAATTAGCATCAAACCAATCAATGGTTATTCTGAAAAATTAATACTTCACGGGTTTATTACTGAATTTTTCTTAGGAACATTTTTGTGCATCTTTCTACTCCTCTAACATGTATGAAAACTATTTGGCATCCTCTTTGGTTAATTTGATTGAAACGTGCACTGCTTTCAACATTTTTTTTTAATTCCATGCTTTTTCGGACAACAGAGGGCGCTGTTGCTGTCATTTCAGGAAGACACCGTTCAGTTTCTGGCAACTTTAGGTGCTGAAATAGCTGTAACAGTGAAGTTTCTGCCTGAAATGACATCACACTTTTTGCTGATGAATATTTAATTTCGAATTAGCATAAAAACACAAAAAGGCACCAAAATACCTTGAAATGGCAAAACGAAAATTGAAAATAAGTTTAAAAAGGACACAAAGGAGTATTTTCAAGGACTGAATTACAAAACTTACATTGCATGGGCCCTATAAGGTTTTGTTATTTAGAAAATATTTCAGGCTTTTCGACGTCAGTGTTTATAATGTTCATTTTGACATGACTTAATACAGTTTGTCCTGTATTTTATTTTTTACATTTGTTGGCATTGTGTTGTATTGTTGTACAGTAAGCTGATCAAAATAAGTGTGATGTTTGATATATTGTTGTTTTTATTAACTTTACAGGGTGCTGGCACTGACGAAAAGACGATCATTGAGATCATGTGCACGAGGATGAACGAGGTCAGGCAAACAAAAATTACAAAATAAGTTTTGCAGAGTTACAGGTAACCTGTGGTCAATGTTCACACAAAACAATAAAATTGGAAAATCACATACACGTACCGCGTTTTTAGAATGGTACCTGTGAACTGAACAAAAAAAAATAATTTCGGAATTTAGGAAGAGTTCCGTTTTCAGTTACTCGATTCGTGGAAGTGTCCTGCCTAAATTTGCCTATTTGTCGCCATGCAAAAAAAACCAAAAAGGGCGACGAAGCGGGAAAAAATGTTCGAAATTCAACAGCACATTCTCTTGGGTTGTAAAGTTGCGGCCTGAATTTGGAAATAACGTTTTGCTTTGTTTGTTTCGTTTTGTCTTCGTAGGAAATCGAGGCAATCAAGATGGCCTACAACATAAGTAAGAGAGCAAATACAACCTCATCTTATTATTGTTATATTCGTTATATTTGACTTTTCATGACGTTCCTTTTATACACAGTATCGCGACCGAT
Organism: Patiria pectinifera; assembly: GCA_029964075.1. NCBI lineage: Eukaryota > Metazoa > Echinodermata > Asteroidea > Valvatida > Asterinidae > Patiria > Patiria pectinifera. The sequence goes on along the minus strand of CM057138.1, from coordinate 440,624 downwards.
GACAAGGCCGATATTTCCGTCTCTGCATTTCCAAAGTATCGAAATTCAAGTATGGGCCATTTCCCAGCTCGTCTCAGTATACAAAAGCTTTCGAACTTTGAACTCTTACCGACAACATTTTTACTGTGAACAGTTAATGAAGAAAATACTAGGCCTACATAATAGTCTGGTTCCCCGACCAAAAGATTCTGACTATTATTTCTGACGAGTCTTTGGTCAGGTAGCCCTCACAGCTAAAAATAAAACATGATGGCCCCTTTCTCAAAGCTCGGTTTTGTTTCAGGTTTGATGTCACAAAATTCTGATCATATAAAAAAAATCGAAAATCGCTTGTTTCATCATACAGTTAGATTTTTCTTTTTAAAAAGTTGATTAATGTTCAGCTTGAATCTTCAAAGTTAGACACCCAAATAGCAGGCGAAGCCGAAATGGAGACGATGCCGCGTTTTAGAAAAAGGTAACCGTCGTCATGGTTCATGACGCAGCAAAGCGTTTGTCAATAAATTTCATTTTTTTAATGCAAGCAATGAATTTCAATTATCAATTCATTTTTTTATATTTGAATTGGCATGGGAGGTAAATAAAACCTCTGTATATACCCGGAAATACCCGGGCGCTATCCGAGAGTGTCGATGAATTGAGTTCGGCAAACTTCGGACATTTTCGAACAGAATTCCTGTCGTTTTGGCCATGTGACACTGACGGCTACCTGACTAAACTCATCAGAAATAGTCAGAATATTTGGTCTGGGAACCAGACTAGCCTACAAACAGAGTCAGATTTGGGCAAGCTATGCCACGTATCAATTGTTTCTCCGTAATGAATTGTTATTTTCTTGGTGATTTTCCCCACGTTTTCAAGTTTATGATCGCGATCTCGGAGAGGATCTTTACAACGAGACATCTGGAGATTTCAAACACCTCATGCTGGCAATCTACGCGGTATAACCACCACATGTTCTTTTAATTTACTGAATTTATTTTCGTGTGGTAGCTATTTAAAACGCACATTTCTACAAAACCATAAATAATTTTCTTGAAGTTAGACAAAAACGAATCGCATTTAAATTTAGTCAATGACAATTTCCACGTTTGAAACTGTGAGAAGTGGCAACGTCGAAATTACTGCCGATACCAAATTCCATTTGCTTCGACCTGGATCGCTTTTGTTTCGGCGCGATTCTTGAACCATGGAGGAATAAGATAAGGTCCGTATGAACCTCATACCGTGCTGTCACCTTTGCAACAACGAGCTTACAAAATAGGCCAAGTTTCCATAATATCGAGTGCATGATAGTGATATTGGTCGCCTTTCCTGTTCTCAGTGTGCACGCGATGAAAGTGACGAGGTGGATGAAGACAAAGCCAAGGAAGATGCCCAAGAACTCCTTGATGTAGGTGACATCTCATAAATCCCTGGTTATGTTTGCCAACCCCCTTTATTCTTTTAAATTCTTCAATAATGGAATTGCAGGAGACCGATGTAGCATTCTTTTTATTTTCTGTGAAATGAAGTTCAAGGTATTGTAACATTGCACGACTAATCACTACTTCGGAAATCCTACAAACCTCCAAAACACCCTAGTGTGGTCTTAAAAGACATGGCTGTGTTATGGTCAATTTAGTTAATGTTACGTCGTCATTTCTATACACGTTGTGCATCACTATGCGCCCTCTCTAAGGGCAGTTTTTATTTCAACTCAGTGACAATGAAAGTACATTATACTCTCTGTTGATACGTATCATAGAGGAGCAAGATCTGCCCTCAGATATGACGTCAGTTGCAAGGGGTCTGTATTTTTGTACTGTAATGTTGTCATTGTATTTGCACAGGCTGGTGAGGATCGTTGGGGCACAGATGAGAGCACATTCAACCGCATCCTGGCCACCAGGAACTTCGAGCAGTTGAAGGAAACCTTCAAGCAGTACAAAGAGGTATACGGAAAATTATGGAAGTCAGGGTTGTGAGTGACCACCGATAAGAATAGTTGAAAACAGCTGCAAATGTGTAAAAAAGCTGAACTTTGGAAATCTCCGATACCTGTACTTTTGTACACAGCAAGTGAGGGAAAAAGCTGAAATCCAAAAAGAAAAAGCTGAAATCAGCTTTAAAGCTGAGATTTCACACCCCTGGGAAGTATCTTTTTTGTACGGGGTGAGTCAAAAAGAAAGTGACCTAGATTAAAGATTTCTTTTCTTAAAAAGCAATCAAATTTGATTCACCAATGAAGTATGTCTTACAAGAGCATGTTCTTCCACTCATCTGAAAAAAAAAAATTACTGAAATTGATCGATGCCTTCAGAAGTTATGCATGTTTTACTAAAATAACCTATTATTATAGCTTTCCATGGAATGCCATTGGAAGCTGTGAGCTTAGTGAGAATAACAGATTACACACAAGCATTCAAATTAATGAGATTTTAATCATTAAAATCAGGATTAAAAAACAAAAAAATACTGTGAGATTTTGTGTTTTCAATAAGAGGAACAACTTGTCAACTCTTTTTCTGAAATATTGATGGCGATTTTTGATTGTTTTCCTTTGCAAGTTTTCGTTCATTCAAGGAGGTGGGAAAACGTCCATGTTTCATTGTAATCAATGGGTATTCATCAGTTCGTAGTACGGTAAATTTTCAGTGGTGGACAGCCGAGTTTTGTGATTTTTTTTTATTGAAATAGACATAACTTTGGAATAACATGCAAATTACGTGAAATTTCACAGTTAAAATTCAATAAAATGTACTTAACCCTATGTTTTTCATGAAATGGAGCAAGCCAAATTTATAAAAATATTTTTCAAATTCGGTCACTTTCTTTCTCGACTCACCCTGTAAAGTATGTATTTGTAAGCAAATAAAACAAGGAATATTACTGCCGAAGGATGTAAAGGAAGTCTATGCGGGATCTTTATCTAGGAGCACATGTTAATTACTTTCATTTTGATTCAGATTGCCGACTGCGACATCGAGGAGTCCATTAAGAGTGAGACCAGCGGGAACCTACAGGACGGATACCTGGCCATTGGTACGTAAAATAAGTCGTGTAATCTGAAACAGTTAGAGCGCCATCTAGTGCTTGCTTCAGGGAGGCAACTTTCACTCACGGCGACTTCTTATGCACTGAGATTTTTTTTATATTCCTCGTTTATTGTTAACGAGTGGTGTGATAAACAATTCAAATAAATAACCAATTGTCTTATTTCAGTTTCCCGCGCAAAGAGCTGTGCCGAGTTCTTTGCAGACCGCATGTACGACTCAATGAAAGGCGCCGGGACAGACGATGAACGTCTCATCAGATGTATTGTCACACGCTCTGAGGTAATGTGCCGAAAACACAACTCAGTTCGTTCAATTAATTAAACAAAACTGGACATAAAAACATGGACAAATGTTTATATATACACCTTATGAGGTGAATCTAAACCAGTGAGGTTTAAAAACACGGTAGGCCTATCTGCAAGCTTCTTATAATTCCTCTGCCCCCATTTCTCTGTCCCCATTATGACTAAAATGGTCAATGTAATCTTCAATATAAAATGTTTAACAAATCCAAGATGGCGGCCTCCCTGGAACATTATGTAGAGCGTCTTATCCCAATATGATGAATTACCTGGCATTTTTTTTGTGGGCAATTCCATAATGGCTCATTGTCAAGAGTTGCAAAAACGCCTATCTGAAAACAAAGCTGCTGATGGTTTTCAAAATTGTTTTGCATCACGAGGAAGGCTCAGACTGGGACCTTGAGTGCAGAAAAAGGAAAAACATGCATACCTGGACATCACTTGACACCCTGTGCACAAACCATGATACCGTGTTGTCTCTGTAAATCCTTCAATATATTCCCTGCTAAATTTGACTTTTTAGGACATATTGTCACTTTCTGATGGCTGATAGGTCACTGCAGGGTAAAATTAGTAATGTCCATGTAGGCCTATGGAATTCTTTCCCAGAAAAACATGCAAAACAAAATCTGACCAACTTTACCCACAATTTAGCAGACAAAATTCCCAAACTTTTCATGGGGCAAAGAAAAGGTCCTCAGTATGTAACCAGCCAAGAAGACCTTTCTTCAAAACTTTGCGCCTGAGAGTGATTTCAATTTGAAGCCTAAGACTAGACTGGTGCATGTCTTACTTTTTGAAAAGATTGACCCTTCAGTTGATTGATGCATTCCCTATAAGGGTGTTGGACTGATTGTTTCAGGTGCCAGTCTATGTTCTTGTATTGTATGTTAGTACCAAAGGCGGATCTAGGGGGGGGGCCAAAGGGGGCCATGCCCCCCCCCCAAAAAAACGAAAGCAATTTTTTTTTTTATGTGACATCGCAATAAAGGCAGGCAATGAGTACACCACCATCTTTTCCTCAAGAAACATTGGTTAAAGTGGTCAGAAATTGCCTCAGATCGCACCATAGAGCATCTAGAATCCAAAAAATTTTCGGGGCCCTTAAGCGGGCCCCGAACACCACGCCGTAATTTTTTTGACCCACTTTTTGGGGGGACCAACATTTTTTGGGCCCCCCCAAAAAATTGTGTTCTGGATCCGCCCTTGGTTAGTACCTTAAGTATTGGGACTCTAGACACAGTATTGAGAGTCCCAAATTTTCTGACTAGCAAAGAACCTAGCCAGTCCATGTTAGGCCGAATAAAAAAACAACATGTTTCTCGTCCGGGTGTTTGAAAAAAAAAGGAGAGAGAGGGGCTTTTTATTTTTTTATCTTTTTCAAGATGGTCGCTATTTTAAAATTTCCTGCAACCGTTGGTGTTTCCACTGTTCAAAGACACTTTTAAAATGAAAGATAAGTTGGACAAGAAAGCTGAACATATTTACAGTGTCATTTAGAGTTGTATTTGTCACATTTTCGCAAGTATTTATTTTCCGATGAATTTGTGGACTTTTTCGGGTTTTTTTACTGCATCTTTCAAAATAAAAAATAATATAAAAATCCAGACGGCCTCCAAAAAGGAAGCGGGCGGGGACGAGAAACATGTTTGTTTTTTACTTCGCCTTACTCATGAAAAGTATTTTAGTTAATATAACATACTGTCCTCAATCAGCCTCTGTACTGATGATGTCACACTTTGTTTACATGTGCACTTTTCTATGGGGCTACAAAATTGTCGTCCCCACCAGGCTCCCATAAGAAAGCACACATGTAAACAAAGCGTGACGTCATCAGCACAGAGGCTTATACAGTGCTTGCAAAGAGCACGCAGGTTCTGTTATTTAAAACCAGTGAAATCAAAGAGCGAAATGTCTACTCACGTGCGTGCATATCCAGGGTCAAAGTTTGACCTCGCCTGTCCAACGTGAGAGCGCTCTTGACTCAACACATGCAGGAATAAACAACACATCACCCAGTTCAACTTCAACCAAATGAAGCAATACACCTCAAATAATATCCTCTGTGTTCTCTTTGAAGATCGACATGAAGAGCATCCGGATTGCCTTCTTCCTGAAGTACGGCGTGGGCCTGAAAAGCTTCATCGAGGCCGACTGCTCTGGAGATTACGCCAAACTGCTTGTTGCTCTGGTCAAGGCGGATGAGGATTAGAGCGCCGCCAAGAGGGCAAACAGAGCCAATTACTTATTAATCAAAATAGCATCAATCAAGAGACATTAGAGCCTGCACTGAGGCCAACTCTGAGGGTGTCTTTTGTTGTTGAAATAAAAAATAATAAAAACACAAAGTGTCAACATGTGCTCATGACAAAATGAAGGAACAAAGGCACTGCCCTCAGATGTGACGTCAGATGCAAGGCATCTATACCCAAGTAGCTACATCGACATACTAGGCAGTTAAATATACTCCACGGCCATCCAAATTCCGCACACAATATGTTATACTAGATACTGAAATAAATCTAGATTTGCTTAGTAATAATTTGCATTTATTTTTTCGCATTGTTGCATGTCTTTGGAATCCAAATATCAAACAACCATTAATTTCAATAGTCGTGGACAATAATGTTACGATTACAAATTCTTGATGGATTTTTTTATTTGCACTTAAATATTAAAATAGTGAATAATTACACAGTTTAGTAATAATTTTTGGTTCAACAACTTCCATTACATGATTTTACAGTCAGGTCACAGCTAGACGCAGAATTAACGATTAGTTTTTAAGAAATCCAATTATTTTTTAGTTGCCTTAGTTAAATGAAATAGGAATGCATGCGTACAGCGTTCCAAGCTGGGCAAACAGACAAATTATTACTGGCAGACATTTTAATCTTCAAATCAACGCTTCAGCATACTTTCTTCTCAAAGAAATTCTGGTATACGGATTTTAAGGTTCAGCTAAATGTTAGTTTGCTTAACTTAATAAGTAAAGTATTAATTTTCCTATGTCAAGCGATGATAAATAATAATGCATATCAAGAAGATTACTACGGAATGTATTTTGTTAAGTTTCTTTGGAAACATCATTGTGATTTATTTTATCTCTGTGAATCAAAGCCGAAACAAATGATTCATTGGAAAAGGTGCTTTTAAAAAACCCGAAAAGAAACTGTTTGAAATGAATAAAAAATACAAAAAAATAAAGAAATCGCTCGAGCCTGGTATTTTTTTCCTTCTCGGATTAATGTGGTTATTCTACAGGAGAAACTTCTTCAAGAGTCACGTGTTCACTGTTTTCGGGGAAATAATGAAAAAAATCAACTACAACATTACCAAAATTTTTAAATATTCAAAACCAGGAGGGTGTTTCACTTATGCATGAATGTTTTGTATGCAATATCTCCAGGGGCGTCGCTTGATTCCAAAGTACAACGTACAAGGGTAAGCAGTGCATGTATCCAGGTACTTTTCGTGTTTTTCTGTAGTCTCGAATACAGTCTCGTAAAATCTCGCGTAGGCTTTTGGGCCATGCGTGCGTGACCTCGGGACAAGAAACTGAGGTCAAACAGGGCTGTGTGGGCGTGACACGGCCACTGACTGGTCCGCTCAAATTATTATTTAAGGACACCAAGGCAACGAAGACAAACAGACTGAAAACAGGAGTCAAATTGTACTTGATCCAAAACTTGTTCTTTCAGAAAGACTTTACAATATTTCATGCTCATGACATCAATATCAATTTGAGCTCACAAAGCTAGTGTTAAAATATGATGAATTAGATTCAATCTCTACAAGCTACAACTTTAAGCTCTAAGTTTATAAAGTAAAGTTTAGTTAAGTTCATAGTAGTCTAAGTTCCACCTGCTATAATTACAGTTAGGGTTCGAATTGTAAAGTTCCCATGCAGTTTCAAATATTCAAAATTCTACTTAGTCTTCATTATTTAAGTTAAAGTTCCCGAACGCCAGGTCAGTGAACGACATGGCGGCACCGTTGCCTGACGTTATACTCGAACTCTTGGCACAAGATTCATTTTGAGGAAGTTCGATCAGGAACATTTTGTTAAACAGTGTTAAATTCGTAATGCACGGTGCACATGCGTGCTAAACTTAAGTCTCACTTTGGTCAAAAGTCGACATAAAAGAAATCCCTGTTGCGCATTGTAATACAGACGGATACTGATAACCAGCGATGCACAAAAACATCGGTAAGTTATCGTGTTCTATAAAGGTCACCTTTCGAGGGCGGATCCAGGGGGGGGGGGGGTGGGGGGCCAAAGGGGGCCATGCCCCCCCCCCCCCCCAAAAAAAAAAAACCAAGACCAATTTTTTTTTTTTATGTGACATCGCAATAAAGGCAAGCAATGAGTACACCACCATCTTTTCCTCAAAAAACATTGGTTAAAGTGGTAAGAAATTGCCTCAGATCGCACCACAGAGCATCTAGAATCCAAAAAATGTTCAGGGCCCTTAAGCGGGCCCCGAACCCCACGCCGTAATTTTTTTGGCCCACTTTTTGGGGGTCCAAAAAATTTTTTGGCCCCCCAAAAAAATTGTGTTCTGGATCTGCCCTTGTCACCTACAAGGTGTGATATTTGTCCTTACCCGACGTGATGTGTGCGTATCGCGGCGTGATGTGTGTGTATCGCGGCGTGATGTTTGTCCTTACCCGGCGTGATGTGTGTGTATCGCGGCGTGATGTTTGTCCTTACCCGGCGTGATGTGTGTGTATCGCGGCGTGATGTGTGTCCTTATATCCGGGGTGATATGTGTGTTTCGCGGCGTGATATGTGTCCTTACCCGGCGTGATGTGTGTGTATCGCGGCGTGATGTTTGTCCTTACCCGGCGTGATGTGTGTGTATCGCGGCGTGATGTGTGTCCTTACCCGGCGTGATGTGTGTGTATCGCGGCGTGATGTTTGTCCTTACCCGGCGTGATGTGTGTGTATCGCGGCGTGATGTTTGTCCTTACCCGGCGTGATGTGTGTGTATCGCGGCGTGATGTGTGTCCTTACCCGGCGTGATGTGTGTGTATCGTGGCATGATAGGTGTCCTTACCCGGCGTGATGTGTGTCTATCGCGGCGTGATGTTTTTTCTTATATCCAGGGTGTTTAGGGTGTTTCACGGCGTGATGTGTGTCCTTACCCGGCGTGATGTGTATGTATCGCGGCGTGATGTTTGTCCATCGCGGCATGATGTTTGTCCTTACCCGGCGTGACGCGTGATGTGTGTGTATCGCGACGTGATGTGTGTCCTTACCCGGCGTGATGTGTGTGTATCGCGGCGTGATGTCTGTCCTTACCCGGCGTGATGTGTGAGTATCGCGGCGTGATGTTTGTCCTTACCCGGCGTGGGTGTGTGTACTGCGGCGTGGTTGGTATGTTACAAGAAATTATTACTATTTTTTTTGTATCATTACTGGACCAAGCCCAGTCTAAAGTGGCTTTCTTAGCTGTAGGTAGCTTTCCAGCACTTAACTGGCGCATCACTCATCACTCAAATTCTGATGGGAGGCAGGCTGGCTCTAAACAACAGACGCATATACATTGGGCATAGCCTGAGTGCTTATCAAGAACATATTTTATGGTCATCAACTGATTAAATAGCCATTATCTTAGTAGGGGGCTCATGAATACGAACCCGGGATTCACGGGTTCGCGAAAGCCACATTAGACTGGGCTTGGTCCAGTAATGAAAATGATGATTGAGATCATTATTTGTAAGACTAAGGATTATTTACACATCAAAATATGTTCATGCTAGCATTTTTAACGACTTTTTATTTGCTAACAAGTAAACATTTTATTTAAATAATTATAGATTGCCAAGAATTATTTATCTATATTTATGTTGCAAAATTAATTATTTGTAAATAATGGCATTAAGATGACAATAATTACATTTCATGTACAAATTACTTGCAAATAATTATGTTGCAAAAATTATTTGAAAAAATATTGAGATAAATGTGACAAACTTATACTATAATTTTGTTTAAAGACATCACGTCGCGATACACACACATCACGCCGGGAAAAGACACACATCACGCCGTGATACACACACATCACGCCGGGTAAGTAAGGACGGACATCACGCCGCGATACACACACATCACGCCGGGTAAGGACAAACATCACGCCGCGATACACACACATCACGCCGGGTAAGGACAGACATCACGCCGCGATACACACACATCACGCCGGGTAAGGACAGACATCACGCCGCGATACACACACATCACGCCGGGAAAGGGCACACATCACGCCGCAATACACACACATATCACGCTGGGTCAGGACAAACATCACGCCGCGAAACACACACACTCGCCGGGTCAGGACAAACATCACGCCATGATTACCACACACATCACGCCGGGTAAGGACACACATCACGCCGCAATACACACACATCACGCCGGGTAAGGACAAACACGCATTCTGAAATTTGTATTCCTGTGGAGACATTTCTTTGTTCTCGTGTAGTAAAGTTTTCGAGTGTGAAATTGAAGTTTCAAAATGCTCTTATTTTAACCAGAATTAATTTCCTGGGCTGAAATTTGGACTAAATATCCCTTTTCTAAAACTCTTCCATTTGCGACAGATCAACCTACCTTGGAAATTCCTAGTTTTTGAGTAAAATCCATATATCTATTTCGTGAAATTCTTGTGGAGACGCATTCATCTATAGAAATGTTCTTCTGGAGACGTATACAATCTTTTGTTCCCTATTGTGTTCATGTCTCCGTAAGGTAGTAAATTCCAGAACATCACGCCGCGAAACACACACATCACGCCGGGTATAAGGACACGTATCATGCCATGATACACACACATCACGCCCGGAAGGACACACACCACGCAGCGATACACACACACATGACATCGAGTAAGGCTATACATCACGCCGTGGTACACGCACGTCTCGCTGCATTTTTCAGGTACACCTGGTGAATTAACGTGGAATAACTACTACCAGTATCGTGATGAATTAACGTGGAATAACTACTACCAGTATCGTGATGTGGAGCGCGTCCCAAAGGCATTACGCAAGATTCACGATGCTTTATATAGCCAAGAACACTGGGGGCGTCCTAGCTGTGGACTCAGACCTGCCAGACACGTACATGAATTCCATTTTCATGTTGGATTATCTAGTTGAGACGTCAGTTTTTAAGTTGGTGGATTTAAACAAGTGCGTCTCTCAGTCGCGGTATTTCTCATTTTTTTGGTGGAATTTCATAATTTAGAGCCATGTTCATTGTAGTCTAGTATTTCTTGTCACTGCATTATTTACGAATAAGTTTGTCACCTTATCTAATTCTTTTCAAATATTCTTTTTGCAGCATTATTGATTTACGAATAATTTGTAAACGTCATGTCATTATTTACATTTTTTGCAACATAATTATTTACAAAATAAATCTAACGTTTTCTGATTATTTTCAAATATTTTGGCCACATTATTCTTTAGAAATAATTTGTCAACAGGGCTTTCATATGGATGCGTTAAGATTACCATGAAACATGACAATGTCGCTAAGAATGTTTACATTATTTTGTTCCATTGTATAAAAGGTACTTGATGGCACCCCTGGCGAGGCTGGAAAGGTTTATACGAATTGCGCCAGTGGCTCTGTGGCTTTAACAGTTCCTGTGGGCATGAACTACAAACATGCGCGGAGCTCGGAGGTAGGTAGAGATACTAGCAGCCCACGCCATGTACAGGTAGATGGGTTGGACCACAGTTGGATTGGTTTGGTTTGGTCACGAAGATATTTAAGAAAAAGTTCTCCAACCAAAATGTGGTATGAACTTATCAGAGTGGTCCAATTTGGGGTTTGTATTGTACATGTATATGCTATTCAATAATGTCTTGTATATCTGCATTTTTCAGGTACACCTGATGAATTAACGTGGAATAACTACTACCAGTATCGTGATGAATTAACGTGGAATAACTACTACCAGTATCGTGAAGTGGAGCGCATCCCAAAGGCAATACGCAAGATTCACGATGCTTTAGCCAAGAACTCTGGGGGCGTCCTAACTGTAGACTCGGACCTGCCAGAGAATTCCGTATTCATGTTAGATTATCTAGTTGAGACGTCAGGTTTTAAGTTGGTGGATTTAAACGCGTGTGTCTCTCAGTCCCGGTATTCCATATTTTTTTATGGGATTTTATAATTTAGAGCCATATTCATAATTATAGGCCTATCCGCTCCATTCACAAGTACCCCCTCACCGGCAAAGAAAGCACAGTTAAAACAGGAAGTAGTACATATGACGATTTCAGGGACTTTTCCTAAAACAAATGTGGCCGAGACAAATCATGGAGGAATTGACAGAAAGTGACAAAACTGTTTTGACCCCTGCCGGTACACTTTCAATGGGCCGATTGCGCTTTTTGCATTTAGTTTTATTTATGCATATGCATGCGTGAATTTGAATTCATTAGTAAACGGGACTATGCAGATTGATGAGCAATTTCGCCTTTAATCTGTGCAACAGCAGCTTATTTGATCTCTTGAAGCCTACTGCTGCCAGAGTTTTGTGCCATTTCAAATTTATTAAGACGCTTCTTCTCGAAACTTATGATAACCAAAAGTACACCAGTTTGCACTGCACTAATGTTCCCGGCCAAATGACGTCACACTTACGAAGAGGAGCAAGAGTAACGCATAGCATGCAGCATGCATGACTATTTCAAATACAGGCGTGTCCTATAGTGTGGGTATTTTTTTTTTTTTTTTGCTTACGGGTGAGGACAGAAATCACGCCGTGATACACACACATCACGACGGGGTATAAGGACAGACATCACGCCGCGATACTCGCACATCACGCCGGGTAAGGACACATCACGCCGCGATACTCACACATCACGCTGGGTAAGGACAGACATCACGCCGCGACATCACGCTGGGAAAGGACAGACATCACGCCGCGATACTCGCACATCACGCCGGGTAAGGACAAACATCACGCCACGGTACTCACACATCACGCTGGGTAAGGACAGACATCACGCCGCGATGTACACACATCACGCCAGGAAAGGGCACACATTACGCCGCGATATGGGAACTTTGTACTTGGCTGCTAGTGTCGATCTCTACCATCCTCTGAGCACGTTTGTAGTTCATGCCCACAAAAACCGTTAAAACCCAACAACTGTTAATACCACTGGCGCAATTCGTATAACCTTTCCAGCTTTGCCAGGGGTGCCACGGGTACCTTTTATTTAAAAAAAATATTTGGCGACATTTGTCATGTTTCATAGTCATCTGAAGTCATCCATGAAGCCCCAATAGCAATCATCAGACGAGTATAAGTCGCAAGGGACATATGTCATATGCCATAAGATAAGATACCAGTCTTATTCACAAGACTTGACATCGACAGACAAATAGTCAGCGAGTCAGTGAGTCACCCACATGAAGAAACGACCCTCGAAAACAAGCAAACAAGCGCAAGTTTTAGAAGACACTAAAACTGCAATTTGATAATTATACCTTGATTGGGTAATTTTTTCGATATCTGAGTATTTTCTTCTCTACCCGACCAGGTCAATCATGCTGAAGCCAGCCTTCTGGATGTCCGTTCGTATTTGGGCTCTGTCTGACCAGGACCAGCCCGTCGGTTGCCACTCGTGATATTCACCGTAAAATCTGTTGAATTCGAAATTGGGAAGAACCGACTAAAATCGAATTGTGACATGTACCCAACGATCGTTGTAGGTTTCCACTAGAATCCCATTAACAGATATTGAAGTCAATAATAACAACACATGTACACCAATCGGTGTTTATTTCTGTAGGCCCACTAGGTAAAAATCCAACATCAGATTTCCTTTTAAATTTCAGGGAAAAAGACGACGACCAACTTGTTGTGACCGACTTGTTGTGACCAACTTGGAATGTGCTTATCTGTACTGCTAATCTGGGTGCTCCAGAATTCTTAGAAGTCATTTAAAAAGTAAACAAGATTCTTACTTATTAATGTAAGCCAGCACGTTGTAGAGTCCGGCATGTTCCTCAGAATTTCATATTCGGCGCCCTCAACGTCCAGCTTGAAGATGATGTAATCATCATTGGAAAAATTACCCACAATCCACTGCGAGAGGCCAATGACCGGTGTTGTCTTCTGATTGGACAACTGGCGGTAACCTCCTATTGAAGAGTGGATTTCAAATAAATCTGTGAATTTAAGGGGTTTTTAAAGTGAAACTTAGGCCTATAACTAAACGATTTAAGGGCGAAAATCACGTTGAATTTTAGATTTAAATACTTTGAAAGAGAATCACTTAAGTCGAAAATCGAGGAAAAACTCAAGCTTTTCGAATTTCAATCTGAATCGTATTGTCCCTCGTTTATGAGATTGAGTGAAAAATAGTTGATAACAATGTAAAACGAATCAATATCCTTAAAACTATTATAAAGTACATGTATAACTATAGCCATAAGACTTAATGACGTCACGCTTTGTTTAAATGTGTACTTTCCGAATGCTTGTTTTGATATGACAGTCTCCACAGATATCATACAAAAAACAATGAACATAACATTGCCAATTAAATAACTAACACAGACAAGAATCACATCATTACAGAGTGCACAAAGGAAAAAGCTACAAGCAGCTTAATTATTTCCTTTGCGTACGCCACGTGAAGACGAGAGCAACAAGCTCTCGTAAGAAAGCGCACATGTAAATAAGTGTGACGTCATGATGCCTAAGATGTATTAAGACAAACCTGTTTTGTCATCTTTCTGTTCCTGACCAGACACGCACAGCGAACCGCCGCCCCACTGCATGTCAGCGCCATGATTACTACCTTTACTGGGTGACCAGACCATCTCCGAATAGGCCGTCATGTACCCTGAAGAACAAGTATAAGTTGACCACCTAGTTTGAAAGACGAAGCCAATAGTCGTGCAAAACTATGATCTTTGTCCCTAATTATTGGATGTCTCGATAGTGAAATGACCTATTCGAATGCGGCACTTGTTTATGGGTATATACAGGCTATCAAGTTCACACAGGATGTTACATGGACATAATTAGTCGAGCTTCGACAAAACTCACTGATTGTGTGGAAAGAGTAGAACATTAGCACTCCACTCACACGTACCATTTAACCAGCCAAAACCAAAAATTAAACACCGCAGAAGTCCAGCTAACGCTCAATAACAGTTCACGGCAGCAATATTATACATCACATAACATTAGCAATGCATATCGACCAATAAAGACCCAGTCATATTATAAAATGTATCGGGCTCTTTGTTACGTACCAGAGATGGAACATTTAAGATTGTGATATTACAGCCCACAAACACCTCATTAACTTGGGAATAGAGCACATGGAGCTGTTAAAATTATCCACCAAAGCAAAAGGTTTACTTTCATGTGGGCATGTGGTCCAACCTGAACCGACTCAGATCGGACACTGGTCGCTACCAGCAATACCTTTGTAGAATAGACCTTTGTCATGCTGCCACCATTTCAATCATGTTCCCTGTATCCAATAACAGTACTAAATTATGTTTTTGGTGCAAAAAGGAACCAGACTATTTTCCTTCCAGCCTCGCTTTGGTTACGTTGATTTGAATGGGAAAAATCCAAATGGCCGCAGTATGATAATGGTCTATTAGTGCCGCTACCTCTGATCTTTGTGCGTGTTGAGCCACTTAGGCCACTAACCGCATCATCCAAGAATGCAGTATCTTTGGATCCCTGAATGAAGCTGCTGGCTCGATGACTTGATGACGCTACTTTCAACTGGTTGTTCTCAGAGCTCCCAGTTTAGATGACGATGATGTCCGTACGAACAAACGAGCTCAATGCCAACAAAAGGTACCAAACAGTTGCAATACGCGTCAACACAGACGAGTCATCGTGTAGGCTGCGCTGTACAAACGAAACAATACTCATTTTCAAATGCCTACTCATATATTGCAGCATTAACAATGTATGCAGATACACGAATCTTTTGTATGCAATATGTTCAGGGGCGTCGTTTGATTCCAAAGTACAAAGTACAAGTGTAAGGTCTTTACCAAATGGTACAGCAACGACATATATGCTCTCAATTCATGACATGATAGGCCTATACATGAATAACAACGCGCAGTGGCGACCCAAAAGGCTAAACGAACTCAAATTGTGGAAATTGGCACTTCGAGCTACAACTGAACCGCCTTTCTCCTAAATTCGTTTCAAAAAATGCTATATTTTCGAGAGAAAAGAAAATATTTCGTTCGAACACCATTAATAAGGGAATAACTGTTATTCCCATTAATAAATACCTTTATAACGAAATAAACAGTTAAAATGCTCCAATTTTGTCACTTTTTTCCGGCGATATTTCCAGACTTTTTTGTGTTCATGTTCATGGGCCATATTTTAGCTTAACAGACGTAAACTCAACAGAAACTGCTGCCGTAGCGAAACAAATTACAACAATGTTTTCATATCTTTACCTGATGGAGGAAGCTGAAATCTCGTTTACACATTCCTTGTGTCCGGAATTACAAAGATGTTTAGTTTAGGAAAGGTAAATATGTCGGTGGGTGAAGTGTTTCAAAGAAAATAAATCGTAGATCTACGCTTTCGTCGTAAACATCCTAACTGCACTGCTGTACGATGTCGTTTCAAAACTTCCTTACGCGCGCGCACGCACGCATCCCTAGCAGCGTACGCGCGCGTCAGTCTCACGCGATGGGGGTTGAGCGCATGTGCAGTGCTCAATTGTTAAAAGCTACCGCAGGACTGTTACTATGGGCTTGATCAATGCTGGTTCAGGGGCCATTTATTCGCTTGATCTTTGAAGCCGGTCCATTATCACCGTTAATGACCGGCCATGTGATCGAGTCTCGACCAATCAGAAACCATCAACTCTCCAAGGTATTTATTAATACGCTTTAATCTACATTGATCCAAAATAAGTTATATTTTGAGGGTCTTACAATCTAATGTCAGGATTGTGAAAACATGCAACCCAATAACTCTTTAACAGTTTGCTATTTTCAAAAAAAAATATCTGGCATTATTCCATTAGGCTACTCTGCACTCGCACTGTGCAAAAAATTGAATTCAAATAACTTGCACTCTATATCTGATGAAAAAAATAGTATACCGTGTGAACTGAAGCAACCGCAAAAGACTTGTAGTTGTTGACCTTGCGATATGTGGCATAATAGACTTTTATTGGGGTACGCCATCTTGAAAATCATAGTGAGGCAAATAATCAAAACAAACATGGCGGCCTAAATAGTGTATAAGGTGAACGAGTGACTCTTGTAAAGTTGGATGGATCGCTCGAAATTATCCGAATATTCGGATAAATGAGGTTATTTTACAGGAGACGTTCTTCAAGAGTCACGTCTTCACTGTTTTGGGAAAAATATTTTTATTTTTTTTATATTCCTAACCAGGAATGCGTTTCATTCATTAAATCGGTTTCCCATCAAATGGGCACAAGTTGGCGAACGTTGCTGTAGCGATACGTAGACATGGCAGTAACAATAAATTGGTAGCTAAATATTTCTACCCAACCTCGTCCCCAAGGTGTCGAGCAGTACGCGCCCATCACTAGACCTGCTCTCTCACCCTGGTTTTGGATCATTTGTATGTGCAAGATTTTTGAACACGTATGCAAATGAAGAGGAGTCTTGGCACTGGGGACGAGGTTGATTTCTACCGTATAATATCCTGTCTACGGCGCCATTTTGTAGTCGTACGCAATTGAGGAAGCCCACTCAAATTATAAGATTTAAGGACGCCAAGGCGATCAACAGAATGAAAACAGGAGTCAAAATGTACTTTTTTTCCAAAACTCATCTCATGATTATGACATCAATATCAATAGGCCTGAGACCTAATGACGTCACGTTTTGTTTACATGTGCGTTTTCCTTTGTGGTGGGCGGTCCCTACTTCGTCTGGCATCCCGACTTCGCTCCCATAGGAAAGCGCAGATGTAAACAAAGGCATTACGTCATTAGGTCTTAGGTCTATTGGAGCTCACAAAAATAGTTTACTGTCACACTTAGATGAATTAGATTCAATCTCTACAAGCCCAAGTCTAAGTTCTAAGTTGATAAAGTAAAGTTAAGTTAAGTTCCTAGTTAAGTTCCTAGTAGTTTAAGTTCCGCCTGCTATAATTACGTACAGTTCCAAATTCCAAGTGTAAAATTCCCATATAGTTTCAAATAATCAAGGTTCTGAGTAGTCTAAATAATTAAAGTTAAAGTTTCCCGAACGCCGGGTCAGTGCACGACTGTGTGGACTCCGCCTTCCAGATTATGATACAGTACAATATATGAGGCCCGGGACAGATCAAAACGCTAAAACATACAACGGTCGCCACATAAACTCAACATGAAACAGTTGTAGAGCAACAACCTGAGATTCATGAGCAACAATATCAATATGAGATTTGCACGTGAAACTTTTGGGATTAAAATAGAACAAATTCACCTCAAATTTACTCCTTTTTTTTACATACCATACTTCGTTCAGTAGTGTCAGGGATAGTGACACAGTGAAATCAGAATGTACAGCAATTACAAAGTCTGGTCTACCTAAGTGAAATGGTTGGTTCTAGAGCACAAATCGATCTATACGATACTCACACTTTGGTGGTACGGTGTGCAGACTGAAAAGGATCATGGGCCTTATTCACGAGTCGGCCATATTCAATAGAAAGTTAGGTAAAATCTTAATTTTTTGAACTTGCGAAGAGAAATGAAAGCAACTTAATTTGTAATCAATTCCAGTCTGCCTCAAAATTTTTTTTTTTAATTTGTTGTTAAACATTCCCTAATGTTTAAAGCCATATTCAAAAAAAATTTACAGTAAAAAAAAAAAAAGGCTGCATTGTGCCTGCATAAATAGTCTGGCGCCATCCCATTCAACATTTATCAATTAATGAAATACATTCAGGGAACCGGAACTCGACAAAAATGGCCAACTCGTGAATAAGGCCCATTTCGCGCGCACAGCGCACTGACTGCAGGCGTTTATAGACAAATTAAGTAAAACTTAATGCATTTTATGGCTGACTGATCTCGCTGTTAGCACAGCGTAGCCCGTTAAGAAGGGCGAGCTGTGCAATGTGGCAGACAGTGCAAGATTATATAATAGCGAAGTAAATCGAAATTAAAATCACAAAAGCCTTAATCTCAAGACATGCAGGGTGTGGTGAAATACGGCAGTAACAATTTTGGCAGCACAGAGCGAACAGCCATTTACAAGAACAACAACTGCGTCACCTCCTCCACCCCTCCTTCCACACACGGCATCAAGCCTCTGGGGTTAGGAGTCCTTACAAAGAAACAAATGTAACAAGAAAAGAAGAGAGAAAAAAAAAATATCTCTCTCTCTCTATATAGATAGATATATAGATAAAGTGAAAATAACAGGGTAAAACATTAAGTTATCAGTTTAAAAAACGACAACAACAACGAAGAAACAGTTGATAACTTAATACTTGAATTGAATTATGTGGTACATTGACCAAAATATTATGTTTATCAAGTTCAGGGCTAGTGGTGGCGAGATGGCCCTCCAAAACAGCCAAGAATAGGTTAAAACACAGAAGTAAAATCATAAGAGAATAGTTGACAAAAGATAAAGAAATTTACCAGTCAATAAATTACTAATTATATTAGCCTAGTTAGTACATGGAACAAAACATAATGTTAACAAAGTTCAGAACTATAATTGAAAAGAAAAAGTGTTAGTATCCAAGGTTGTAACAATGCAACAAAAATTAGTGATTAAAGAAAAGAGGAAATATTTTCAAAGACATCAAATATAAAAGAGATCAGATGTCAAAAATGATAAACCTAGTAGATATGTACTATGTTTAATTATCTCGTTACGTAAGTAATATTTAATTTAATTGAGTATTGTGTAAGAAAAAGAAAAAGAAAAGAAAGGACTCCTCAACCCCAAAAGGTCGAGCTATAGCTAATGATGCTTAAGTGTGTGAGAGGCAAGTAAAGCAATACAATACATTTATAAAAGAAGTTGGGCAATGTGCCAATGTACGGTGCCTCCTAAAAGACGTTTTCTTACATTACAATTTGTTCGTGTCAGTAGAAGGCACACAAAAACGAAAAAGAAAATCAGGCAGAAAACATTAATCAACTAGAATGGTTGTGATCACGATCCAGACCACTGTCGCGTATTGTCTTCATTCGGGGCTACCGAGGAGCAGTCTTCAGTACATTGTACTTAGAACAAGACCCAATGTGCACGAGCTATCCCCTCTCAAACATGGCGGCACCGTGGCCTGATGTCAAACTCGAACTCTTGGCACAACATTTATTTTGAGGAAGTTCGATCAGGAGACATTTGTTAATCAGTGTTTAATTCGGGAGGCATGGTGCGCATGCGCACTAAATTGTAGTCCAACTTTGGTCAAGAGTTGCCATAAAAAAAACTCTCGGCCGTTCCTGGTTGCCTGCTGCTCATTGTATTACAGACGGCTATTGATAACCAGCGATGCACAAAAACCTCAGTAAGTTGGTCCTAAGTACAGAACTGTAGAATGCCAAGCATGTAGCCAAAGATGGACTAGTCTTGGCCAAAGACGTCAGTGGATCGATCAGTGTGAGTGGATTGCGATCTACTAACGTCCTTTTACAAGACGATTCATGTATATGAACATGGCTCTAAATTATAAAATCCCACCAAAAAATGAGGAATACCGCGACTGAGAGACGCACTCGTTTAAATCCACCAACTTAAAACCTGACGTCTCCACTAGATAATCCAACATGAAAACGGAATTCATATACGTGTCTGGCAGGTCCGAGTCCACAGTTAGGACGCCCCCAGTGTTCTTGGATAAAGCATCGTGAATCTTGCGTAATGCCTTTGGGACGCGCTCCACATCACGATACTGGTAGTAGTTATTCCACGTTAATTCATCAGGTGTGCCTGAGAAATGCAGATATACAAGACATTATTGAATAGCATATGGAAAAACAAACAAATCAGACAACTCTGCTAAGTGATATCACACTTTGGTTGGAGAACTTGATATTAAATATTTTCGTGACCAAACCAAACCAATCCAATGTGGTCCAACTGATCTGCATGGCACTCCCTAAGAGCTATAGTCCAATCACTGAATGTTAGATCGCTATGCTTTCTTTACGTGGAGTCAGGTTGGGATGAGAGCCACCAAGCTCCTGTAAGAAAGTAACAGATAAACAAAGTATGACGTCATCCTGTCTCGGGTCTATTCTTACCCTGTTTAGCAGGAAACTCCGCCACCGGTTTGATAACCCGCAGACCTCTGCTCTTGGCCTCTCCGAGGATCGTCGTCGATGCATCTCCCTGCACCGTAGGTAGATAATAAGACGCTGTGATGCCTATCTTCTCCAAGCGCAGAATGGAGCTGATCAGACCCATGCGGACCCAAGCACTGGGCATCAGCTCTAAGTGCCCCGGAGGATTGTGCCCATCCTCCCGTATACCGATGTTGAAGTGCTCGCTCCAGGTTTTGACTGCCTCGGAGTTTCTCTGAACAAAGTCTCCGTACACGAACAGCGTGATGGGAACGTTATACTTGTGGGCGGCCAGTGTCTCTACCACCCTCCGCGCGCGTTTGTAGTTCATGCCCACAGCAACTGTTAAAGCCACAGAGCCACTGGCGCAATTCGTATAAACCTTTCCAGCTTTGCCAGGGGTGCCATCGAGTACCTTTTATACAATGGGACAACAATGTAAGATTCTTAGCGACTTCTTGTCATATTTCACAGTCATCTGAAGTCATCCATGAAGTTAAGCCCAATGGCAATCATTAGACGAGTATAAGCCGCAAGTGACAGTCTTGTCACAAGATAGCATGCCCAGTCTAATTTTCAAGACTTGACATCGACAGACAATCAGTCAGCGAGTCAGTCACATGGGGAAACAACCCTCGAAAACAAGCAAACTAGCGCAAGTTTTAGAATACACTGAGACTGCAATTAGATAATTATACCTTGATGGGGTTCATGGCTTCAATATCCGAGTATTTTCTTTCCTCCCCGGTCCAGTCAATCATGCTGAAGCCAGCCTTCTGGATGTCGGATTGTATTCGGCGTCTGTCGGACCAGGACCAGCCCGTCGGTTGCCAGTCGTGATATTCACCGTAAAATCTGTTGAATTCCAAATTGGGAATGAAGCAAAAGTACAGTCTTCGTTCAAACGACATTATCATAATGCTGGCTGGTTTTGTAAATGCGTCTAGAGAACAGACTAAAATATAATTATGCCATGTAGCCAACGATTGCTGTAGGTTTATACTAGACCCATTGACCCAGATATTCAAGTCAATGATCTTAACGACACATACATGTACATTGATGGGTGTTTATTTGCAACCAGCTACTTGAAGGCCTATAATAACCAAGTTTTAAGGTTAAAATCCGACAACAGAGTCCTTTTAAATTCCAGGGTAAAACACGAACAACTTGTTTGGAATGTGCTTCGCTGTACTGCTAGTAGAAGTAATTAGAAGTAATTAAAAAAAAGTAAGCGAGATTCTTACTTATCGATGTAAGCCAGTACGTTGTTGTCAATCATGTTCCTCAAAATTTCATATTCGGCGCCCTCAACGTCCAGCTTAAAGATGATGTAATCATCTTTGGAGAAATTATCCACAATCCACTGCGAGAGGTCAATGACCGGTATTTTCTTCCGATAGGACAACTTGCGATAACCACCTATCGAAGAGCAAATTTCAAATATTATCTGAGTGCAGTTGTTGTTTTTTAAGAGTGAAACTAAGAGCGAAAATCTCTCAATTCGAGATTGAAATACTTTGAAAGAAAATCACAAATCAGTTGAAAATCGAGGAAAAACTCGGTCTTTCGATACAATGCACGAATGTTCAATCTGAATTGTATTGTCCCTAGTTGATGAGATTGATTGAAAACTGCTAATAATGTAAAACGAATCAATATCATAAAACTATTGTATAAAGTGCATGTATAGCCGTGAGACTTAATGACGTCACGCTTTGTTTAAATGTGTGCTTTCTAAATGTTTGTTTTTATTTGACAGTCTCCACAGATATCGTACAAAGAGCAATGAAGATAACATTGCCAATTAAATTAAAACCAGACTAGAATCACATGAATACATAAATACAATGTGCACAAAGGAAAAACTATCGAAGCTTAATTATTTCCATTGTATAAGCAGGTGCAGACAAGAGCAAGAATAAGTGTGACGTCATGATGCCTCAAATGTTATAAGACAAACCTGTTTTGTCATCTTGCTTTTCCTGACCAGACACGAACAGCGAACCGCCACCCCACTGCATGTCTGCGCCATGATTACTACCTTTATTGGGTGACCAGACCATCTCCGAATAGGCCGTCATTTCCCCTGGAAGAAAAGAGTTTCTCCCATTCATTGTTTCAGTGAGGGGCAACTTTCTAGGACTAAAATGGAGACACTTACCGGTTTTCGTCTTTTTAATTCAAAATAGGGGAAAAATTACTGAAATATTATACATGTATTGGTGGCTGAAATACATCCAGACACGAGGAAAGAACAGAAAAGCAAAAAAAAAACCCAATAACTTAAATAAAGAAAATTGAGAACCGCCAACATAGGACTGGATAGCTCAGTTGGTAGAGCACTGGAATGGTAATCTGGAGGTCGCAAGTTAAGCCCTGCTCCAGTCAATTTCTTGTTCAACTTTAAACTACAAAAACTCACAAACTTGGTTGTAATCCCGCCACTTACCATTTTTGCCTGCAACACCGACGGGACAGTGAAGATGGTGATTACCATAGGGTTTGTAGTACGGTGCCAGACGATCATCAATTTCAAACGAATGGATGATATAATCTTGTCCCTCTGGGTACGTCTCACGAAACAGCAGCACAGTGGATGCCACGTTGCCTCCGCAGTCAAGCAGGATCTTCCTCGGTGTTCGAGGTGCGTTCGCCTTAGGTTCGGAGACATCGGCTTCGTGTTTGGGAACTTCGGGCTTAACGTTGTTGACTGACGCTACGACCTCATCAGCAGTTCTAGTATTCAAGTGACAACATTGATCTTTCAATTTTCATGATCCGCGGCCCCTTTTTACTATAGGCTAGCAGGAAACAAGTAACCAGTAAACACTTTAAGCGATGATTACAAGTTAATTGTTGCCACAACAAAATTGCTAAGCATTAATTTTATGCTCAGCAGCTTCGTGAAACCCGCTGTCTGCTATGCCCACTCGATAATTAATAACCTTTGGATGTTGGTCAGGCCCGCCTGAGAAAAGGACTGTTAAAATCTAAAAACAGAAACGGTCAGAAAAAGGAGTTATTTTCAGCGCCTTATCTCCAAAATCCAATACCAACAACCCATAAAAATGCGCATTTTAAATGTTACTGCGTGTGTATCTCATGGGTGACTCGATCAAGATGACCGAGGCTGCTTCAATGCAAGGACGTTATATGAGCCAGTCCAGTCGGTATAGGGGTCAGTGGTAAAAACTAGCAAAGTACATGTACACGTTTAATAATTAAACAAAAACACAATATATGCTATACTTACAACGCTCTCATTTCGGACTTGGGATATCTGCATTGGATGTGCGTATTCACTGCGACAGGTTGGGTGGATGAGCAGTTGCCCGATCCACCAAATAGTCTGGATGTCATGAGACCGAGACAGAAGCCAAAGATTACGTAAATCAGGGCTGATCGCTGGAATGGAGACATGGTATCTGATGGAGATGGAGACAAAATACGACGGTTGATTTATTAGCTTCCCATAGCCTATCAGTGTGGTATAGTCGACTATACGTTTGCCACTCATCACACGTTATCCACAGTCAAGTCAACATCACGAGCTTTACTGGGCCATTCTCGTTAGGTCCGAAGTACGATATTTGTCCTTTCCCCGTGAACTCTGAACTTCGTAATTTGCCATTCGTGTATCAGTAATTTTTTTTTGTTAGGTAGGTAATTTTCTGTTCGGTACAAACGACTGCATTAGGCAGAGAGCATTTTTAGATTGTGATATTACAGCCCACAAAGACTTCATAAACTGAATGGAGCACAGGGAAACTTGTCAGAAATTATTCACCAAAGCAAAATGTTTACGTTTAAGCATGGAGGTTCAAGAGAGTTAAACGATAATGCTTTTAGTTCATACTTATCGTTATGCAGACAACTTATAGCACAATGCCAACACGTGCTTAACATTTGCAATACACGTCAATACGGATGAATCATTCTGTATGCGGCTACGCTGTATACAAACGAACAAAGCCTTGTTTTCAAACGCCAATTAGGCTAGCCTTGCCGAGTAAATTTCACAATGCAGATATCGATTGTATGCAATATCTGCATGTGCATCCGGATTCCGCAGTACAAATATACAAGGGTCAGCCTCTTCGCCAAACCGTACACACAGCAAAGATAGTACAGGCTTTCAGTTCATGACAATGATGACATGATAGTATTATACATGAATGCCAATTAACGCGCATGCAGTGGCGGCCCAACAAGGCTAAAGGAACTCAAATTGTACATGTAGAATTGGTGCTTCGAAGGTACTGAACCGCCTCACACACACGACGTTTCAAACTCACGCACACGACGTTTGCCTGTCCGTTTTAGAACGCCATACTGAGTAGTTGTTTGGGGATCCACATGGTTTAACCAAAATCTCACCGGTAATGTGGAAATTCCGGGCTCAATGTCAGAAGGCGAGATGACTCCCGTAGACCGTGATTTGGCTAAGTGTGCCCGCATGCGCCATTATTGTAGGCTAGGCAATTTATGTCCACCTCAGGCATGCACTACAGCAATTATTATAGCAAATGCTATCCTAAATGAGAGCTTTCTCAGAGCGCCTCCACTGTGCACATTGTCAAGTGTTATTTAGATTCGGTGACAATGATGGGTCAACTGTGTCTGCCATGTCTGTGGTGTCTACCCGCAGACCTGTCCAACGTGAGGGCGTTCAGTTTACGCGGCCCTCTATTGACTCATCAACTGTTTAATATAAAATGCGCAGGCCCATACGTACATATTCTGTTTGAACTGCAAATATTCTTTGAAGATCGATATAAACAGCGTGAAAATCGCCCTCTGCCTTGTACGTACGGCGTGGGCCTGAAAAGCTTCATCGAAGTCCACTGCTCTGGGGATTACGCTAAACTGCTCATTGCTCTGGTAGTGGTGAGGTCAAGATGCAGATCTCTTGGCGCATAATGATTAGAGCGCCATCAAGAGGGCAAACAGAGATAACTGCTTGCACAATCAAGACACTTTGTCGGCACTGAGGCCATAATGAGAGAAGCATTCGGTGTTTCAATTTCAATTATTTATTAATTACAAAGTGTCTGTACATGTACTCTTGACAAACACGGAGGAACAAAGGCACGCCCTCCGATGTGGCGTCAGATGCATATACAACTAGATACATAAGCATTCTAAACAATATATACATCAACATATAACAAGAAGGCTCTGCCATTGAAATTCATTAAACATGCTAGATGCTGAAATAAATCTAGATGAGCTTAGTTATACTTTGCATTTATTCTTTCTCATTGTTGCGCGTCTTCTAAATCAAAATATCTAAAACCATTAATTTGAGTAGTCGAGCATGGACAATATGTTAGGATAAAAACTGCTTAATTGCTTTTTGCACTTCAATATTAAACAAATTGAACAATTACACAGTTTAGTAATAATTGTTTGGTCAACAATTTCCAGCAATCAGTTACATGATTTTACAGTCAAGTCACGGCTAGACGTAGAATTTGTAAGTTTCGAAAAATCCAGTTCCCTTTGAGTTGCTTTTCGTTCAGTTAAAAAAAGGCGCGCCTGCGTACTGTGCCGAGGCGATGTCTTCCAATTATGATTGGCAGGCATTTTAAAATTTAAGTCAACGCTTTAGCATTATTTCTTTCCCAAGAAATTCTGGTGTGGATTCAGTTAATTCAGCGGCTCAGTATAACGTTACTTTGCTTAAATAAATCTGGGAACATGTACTAGTTTTCCTAAGTTAAGCGATGATAAATACTGCATGTAAAGCAGATTACACCAACAAAATACCAACCAAAAAAAAATCACCAACAAAATATCCAAATTAAAAAAAAAGGAGTGAGCTTTACTCATGCAATCGGGTTTCTATCAGATAGGCACACGATGGCGAACGTTACAATGAGTTCGTGTCGCAGTAGAAGGCACACACAAATGCAGAGTTGTAATGACTCGAGTCAATGACTCGACTCGAGTCCGACTCGAGTCAAAATTTTGATGACGCGACTCGACTCGAGTCCCTGAGGGCAAATGACTCGACTCACTGAGAGCAAGTGACTCGACTCGACTCGAGGAAGGCTAATAAGACTCGAGTCCCAAAAATAAAAGCACAACTTTGCGAAAAACATTTGCAATGACTCACGCCGTTGCCGGTTTTTGTTCAGGTCATGTTAGAATGTTCCCGAATAATGTAGGCCTATACATATGTACATATACATATACGTCGTTTGATCAGTGTTCCCCATTAGTTGATTGGCGATCAGCTGGCACCCCCGTTGTATTTTCATTAAGAGTCAAATGTGGCGTCACCACATGTAGTAACCCGAATGTAAAATTAAAAAAAAACTACAAAATTACTTTCTCTCTTGTGTTTATTTATTGCACACTGTGACTCGACTCGACCTTCTTGACCTAATGACCCGACTCGAGTCACTTCTTTAAAATGACTCGACTCGACTCTAGTCCCAAAAATCAGTGACTCGTTACAACTCTGCAAAAATGAAAACGAAAATCAGGCAGAAAACATTAATAAAAAGAATGGTTGTGACCACGATCCAGCTCACGCGTATTGTCTACATTCGGGGTTATTTTATGAGCTGCAGTCTTCAGTATTTACTTAAACGAGAACCAATGTGCACGAGAAAGTATCCCTTCTCAAATAAGGCGGCACTGTGGCCTGACGTCATACTCGGCACAAGATTCATTTTGAGGAAGTTCGATCAGGAACATGTGTTGACTAGTGTTTAATTCGTGCCGCATGGTGCGCATGCGGGCTAAATTTTAGTCCAACTTTGGTCAAGAGTCGCCATAAACAAACTCTCGGCCGTTCCTGATTCCCTGCTGCGCATTGTAATACAGACGGCTACTGATAACCAGCGATGCACAGAAATCTTAGTAAGTTGGTTGTTAGTACTGTACAATGCCAAGAATGTAGCCATCGATGGACTAGTCTTGGCCCAAGACGTCAGTGGATCGATCAGTGTGAGTAAAGAGCGAACTACTAACGTCCTGTAACAAGACTATAAACATGGCTCTAAAAAATCCTCCCATCCTAAAACTTGGATTACCGCGAATGAGAGACGCAGTCTTTTAAATCCACCAACTTGAAACCTGAGGTCTCAACTAAATAGTCCATCATGAAAACAGAGTTCATGTACGTGTCTGGCAGGTCCGAGTCCACAGTAAGGACGCCCCCAGTGTTCTTGGCTAATGCATCGTGGATCTTGCGTAGTGCCTTTGGGACGCGCTCCACATCACGATTTTTGTAGTAGTTATCCCACGTTAATTCCCCAGGTGTACCTGAGAAATGCAAATATACAAGACATTAATGAAAAGCATATACAATACAATAACTTAACCCCAAATTAGTCAACTGTGATAAGTTGATATCACACTTGGAGAATTTGATATTAAATATTTTCGTGACCAAACCAAACCAATCCAACTGCGGTCCAACCCATCTACATGTGCATGGCACTCACTAAGAGCTAAAGTCCAATCACTGAATGTTAGATCACTTTGCATTGTTTACATGGAGTCAGGTTGGGATGAGAGCCACCAAGCTTCCGTAAGATAAACAGGTAAACAAAGTATGACGTCATCCTGTCTCAGCCTTTCAGGACTAATCTTACCCTGTTTAGCAGGAAACTCCGCCACCGGTTTGATAACCCGCAGACCTCTGTTCTTGGCCTCTCCGAGGATCGTCGTAGATGCATCTCCCTGCACCGTAGGTAGATAATAAGACGCTGTGATGCCTATCTCCTCCAAGCGCAGAATGGAGCTGATCAGACCCATGCGGACCCAAGCCCCGGGCATCAGCTCTAAGTGCCCCGGAGGATTGTGCCCATCCTCCCGTATACCGATGTTGAAGTGCTCGCTCCAGGTTTTGACTGCCTCGGAGTTTCTCTGAACAAAGTCTCCGTACACGAACAGCGTGATGGGAACGTTATACTTGTGGGCTGCCAGTGTCTCTACCACTCTCCGCGCACGTTTGTAGTTCATGCCCACAGCAACTGTTAAAGCCACAGAGCCACTGGCGCAATTCGTATAAACCTTTCCAGCCTCGCCAGGGGTGCCAGCAGGTACCTTTTATAAAATAAAACAAATGTCCAATAATGTAAACATTCTTGGCGACATTCGTCATGTTTCATAGTCATCTGAACTCATCCATATGAAAGCCCCAATGGCAATCATTAGATGAGTATAAGTCGCAAGTGACAGTCTTGTCACAAGATATGATACCCAGTCTAATTCACAATACTTGACATCGACAGACAATCAGTCAGCGAGTCAGTCTCGTGATGAACTGAGGCCGGCCCTCTGAAACAAGCAAAAAAGCGCAAGTTTTAGAATACACTGAGACTGCACTTTCTATTATACCTTGATTGGGTTCATCTTTTCGATATCCGAGTATTTTCTTCTCTCCCCGACCCAGTCAATCATGCTGAAGCCAGCCTTCTGGATGTCCGCTCGTATTTGGGCTTTGTCAGCCTTGGACCAGCCCGTCGGTTGCCAGTCGTGATATTCACCGTAGAATCTGTTGAATTCGAAGTTGGGAAGTTAAACAAAAGTAGTCTTCATTCAAACAAACCACAACCAACTTATCTCGTGGCCTCAGCTGTACAGATAGCCTGGGCGCTCCAAAACTCTTAGAAGTCATTAAAACAAAGAGAGATTCTTACTTATCGATGTAGGCCATCACGTTGTTGTCAATCATCTTCCTCAGAATTGCATATTCGGCGCCCTCAACGTCCAGCTTGAAGATGATGTAATCATCTTTGGAGAAATTATCCACAATCCACTGCGAGAGGTCAATGACTGGTATTGTCTTCCGATAGGATAACTGACGATACCCACCTATGGAAGAGCATATTTCAAAGAATGTGAATGTACTTTCTCATTTCGAAAGAGTGAAACTAGTGGCTAGACAAGCTCTCGTAAGAAAGCGCACATGTAAATAAAGTGTGTGACGTCAATATTTTTCAGATATTTTAGGACAAACCTGTTTTTTCATTTTGCTTTTCTTTAGTAGACACGAACAACGAACCGCCGCCCCACTGCATGTCAGCGCCGTGGTTAAGACCTTTACTGGGTGACCAGACCATCTCCGAATAGGCCGTCATGTTTCCTGCAAGAACAATTATACGTGGACTTAGATAGTTTCTCCCAGTCATTGTTTCAGTTAGGGGCAACTTTCGAGAGAAAAAAACCGAAGCCATTTTCGTGGATTCCAATCGGTTCGATTGAGACCCCTTCAATGGAAGAACAGACTACTGTGCATGTTATTGTACAACGCAACTACCCTGTGATGGATTATCTTAACAATAGCAAACCATGAGGGCAATTTCATTTAATTTCAGTCACACATTACTACACAATTATTAATTGACCACAACAACATTTTTGGACACTGTCACCAAGTTCCTTGCCTTATTCAATTTCAGTACTGTGTTACAAGTAAGCTGTCTAAAATCCTTCATGTTGTGAAAAGGGCTGCAGTTGGGATTGGAATCATTTGCCTGGCTATCAGTCATCATGGCAAGACCTCAGTTTAATGCTCAAGGGTTAATGATTCCTATCCCAGCCACATCAGCCTTTCCTTCACAACATGCAGGATTTTCCACAGCTTACGTAACACAGCACTGAAATTGAATACGGCAAGGAACTTGGTGACAGTGTCCAAAAATGTTGTTGTGATCAACTGACCACTCTGCAATGATGCGTGACTGAAAATAAATGAAACTCATAGGGGTTGAGGCCAAGGCTTACGAGTATAATGCACAACCAAACATTTTCAAAATTGACCTCATGGTTTTGTAGTTATTTTAAAAACAGTCACACGGACACTTTTTGGGGACAAACTTTACATGTACTGTAAACTGCATCCAAACAACCAAAAACATGGAAAGAAAAAACTCAAACGCTCAAACTTGTTTGTTAGAATTAAGCAGATTTACCGCCACTAACCATTTTGGCCTGCAACGCCGACTGGACAGTGTAGATGATGATTGTCGTACGGTTTGAAGTACGGTGACAGACGATCATCAATTTCAAAGGAATGGATGACATAATCTTGTCCCCCTGGGTACGTCTCACGAAACAGCAGCACAGTGGATGCCACGTTGCCTCCGCAGTCAAGCAGGATCTTCCTCGGTGTTCGAGGTGCGTTCGCCTTGGGTTCGGACACTTCGGCTTTGTGCTCGGACACTTCGGGTTTAACCTCAGGTTCTTCGGGTTTTCGTTCGGGGACCTCGGGTTTAACGCTGTTTATTGAGTCTGGGTTGTTCGGCGGGAGATTCGGATTTGAATCTAGCGTTGCGATCTCACCAACAGTTCTAGTATTCAAGTGACAACATCGCAGAAGTTGATACATGTACATGTTTTGATTAAATATTTTTTTCACAGATCTTTCGTTTATTTTTTAAGGCTGGTTTCTGCCTTCACACTCCCATTGATTTTACACTTTTCGTGAGTCCGCGGCCCTTTTGAGGAGCTGACGAGCACGATAATTAATACATGTAGTAGATACAATAACCAGTTTAAAAGATTGCAACATAAATTACTTAACAGTATTTTCGTTGAGCAGTGGCGCACCCAGGATTTGTGGGGGTTTTTTTTGGGGGGGGGTTCATTGGTTTTTTTTTATTTAGGGAGGCGGACTATTTTGACGTTGGTGGCGCCACTTACCCCCTATTGCACCATTTACACTCCTGTTATACTACTCGAAACATACATATCACCAAGGTAAAATCGTGGGAGAAAAAAAATACTAAAAAAAACTGACCTCTTGGGGGTTCAAGCCCCCCGAGGCCCCCCCCCCCCCGGGTGCGCCACTGTCGTTGAGCAGTTTACAAACATGGCTGCTGCACACGCTAATTCGCCAATAGGGCCTTGAAGCAACTGATCCACCATTAAGGATCCCCAAAACATCACGTTCTTGGCTACGGCAGTTAACTTTTTTTTGGTTTCTACTAAAAACAATATCATCTAATTACAATTTGTTAATTAGATATTGGAGAAAGCCGGACAAAAAAGGAGTTATTTTCAGCGCCTAAAATCCAATACCAACTACCAGCAAAAACAATCTCGAAGTGATCTCGGAAGCCGCGGGCCAATGCATGCGTGTTCATTCATGTGTGACGTGATTGTGCCATGTCATTTGTGGAAGGAGTATAGTGTTTTCAGTATAAACATCAGGGTTTTTTTACGCTAGTGATCCAATTTTCTAGGACTGCATGAATTGGTCAGTGGAGGCCCATTGAGGGCCTGAGGGACATTGACAGCATTGCCATGCTGTTGCTGACGTTTGTTACTAACTAACCAACCAACCAACGGAGAGGCATAAGCAGTCGAGCTGCTTTTCGCAACTACAAAATTAATTAGTGACGTCCTTAGTGACCCAATATGGCAGACCCTGCTTCAATGCAGGGGCACTGTTAGCCATTGGTGCATGTATTTGGAGGTCAAGCGTGAAAAGTAGCAAATTTCAGGTAATACAGGTCAAAATGAAACTATACTCACAGCGCCCTCACTTGGGAGTCGGGGTACTTGCATTCGATGTGCGTATTAGATGCGAAAGGTTGATTGGATCTACCCAAGTAACTGATCGATCCACCAAATAGACTAGATGTCATGAGACCGAGACAGAAGCCAAAGATTACGTAAATCACGGCTGACCGCTGAAATGGAGCCATGGTATCTGATGGGGGAAGGATACAAAATACGACGGTTGATGGACGATAGCTTCCCGGTCGGGCGTATCAGTGTGGTTTGGTGCACGAGTTGGCCATTTTTGTCGAGTTACCTGAATGCTTTTCACTAATTATTAACAGCTGCATGGGATGGTGCCAGACTATTTACGCAGGCATAATAATGCAGCCTCATTTTATTGTCATTTAATTTCAAATTTTAAATTATTCATTGAAGCAGACTGGAATTAATTAGTAATTAACTTGCTTCCATTTCTTTTCGCAAGTTCCAAAAATTAGGATTTTACCTCTTTTTCAATTCAATATGGCCGACTCGTGCAAAAGGTCCACAATCGACTCAATCCTAAGCCCACAGTTAAGTCAACATATCACGGTCTTTCTATAATGTAAGGTCCAAAGTACAACTTTTTTCCTATCCACGTGACCTCTGACCTTTTTAGATTGCCATTCAAGTATCAGTAGGACGTTAAACTATTTTTTTTAGTTGTGAGGTAATTTGCTATTCATAATCACGTACTCTTTGAGGACGATCTAAATGAACTTTGACCTCATTGCATATTCACCGACTGTTAGTGAGACTGGACATGTCATGTACTCCACTGCACCGCTACCAAGTTTTAAAATTTGAAAAACTAGCTCGAAAGACGAAGTCGTGAGGTCGTGCAAATGATGCTTTTTGGTCCCAAATTATCGGAGGGCATGATTTTGAGATAACCTAATCTAATGCGCCTTTGGTTGTAGGCTATCTAGCACACACAGGAATCGCCAACAAAAAAATACAGTTTGTGTCTATTAAACCGGCCCAAATGTCAACACTGTAGGATGCCTTCTAAAATTGCAAAGCCCACAAAAAACCGGTTCAAGGCATGCAACCCACAGCAAACATCAGCAATGCATATAACACAATATGTTATCTATCTTCGTTACCAACGGAGCGATAAAACATATCGTGATTAACTTGTCAAACAGATTATATGCACCAAAGCAAAAGGCTTACGTCTCATAACATTTACCACTCCAGGGAGTTTTACACTAGCGATGACGCTTTAAGCATATTGTTATCGAGACCAATTCCAACAATTTAAACATTTGCAATACACGTCAACACAGACACGTCATCAGTGCCCGAAGGCTGCACAACAAAAACTCGTTTCACACGCCAACACAGATAGTGTCATATCTTCCGGTACCTCACTTAATTGATTCCACAGTACAAACGTACCGTACAAAGACAAAGACTTGACCGCTATAGCTTACAACTACGTGACAATAATACATGATAAACCACGGGCATTATGACTAATATGAGACCCACAAAAAGGGGAATGGGAACAACGCAAAAATGTTGAAGTTTGTGGGTACATGATTGCAGTGGACTTTTACTGGCCCCGGCCGGTTTATATAAAATAACAAAATCCACTTTTAATTAATTTGACTTACCAAACTAGTTGGCGACATTGAGAACATGCAGGTATGTCATAGACAGAGGGCAGGGTTTTGAATTTTGAGGGAAATTTTGGTGTAAAATGACGATGACGACAAAACGCAACACGAAAATAAAGATGGCAATCACCCGTGAATGTACCGTGAACGCGCAAGGCGTGCTGAATCGCCACACCAACCGTAAACCGCGCATGCAAAATCGTAATTTCTCCCCCCTTAATGTTCAAAATTACTAAAAAAAAAGTGTCGTTAGAATTGAGAGAAGTCTGCATTAGGTTGAAAAGGTCATTTTTGAATGATAAAGAAAACACCCTTGACTCTAATTTGGTCGAAACTATAAAAGAGGGGACCGTAACTATTAAAACGAACGCCAGTTTGTGCTTAGGGTATACTACTAAAACCCTTTTCTCCTAAATAATTTTTTTTTAAATGGCATATTTTGGAGAGAAAAGAAAGGATTTCGTTTGAACGCCATGACGACTTAATCGCGCTGTGGTCCAACACAGCATAGTTTGAATGTAAAAAAATACAGGATATAAGAAAACCATGCAATCAAACTAACACAGAATGAAATAACAGTTGTTTGTTATAGTCAACAACAAAATACCCGGTAGTTTTCCGTAAATCTGCACTGTCAGCATGAGTTAAATTGAAATAACTTCCACATTTCGCATGGAAATAACTGTGGAAAAAGTTTTTTAAAAATTAGCACATAGGCCTATCT
Source organism: Patiria pectinifera (assembly GCA_029964075.1). NCBI lineage: Eukaryota > Metazoa > Echinodermata > Asteroidea > Valvatida > Asterinidae > Patiria > Patiria pectinifera. The sequence continues at coordinate 406,120 of CM057138.1, read as the reverse complement.
GCCTACGGCGCGCCTAAGCGCATAATTATTCACTGCATAGCGTGCAATGACCATCCGGAATAGACCTGTACAGTTGTTTTGGTCTGGCCTTGAAATATGCTAATGTACTGGACAAGGGGGTTTCATATTTTTGAGGGGAAATTGCATTAATACACATGTATATGGCAATGAAACATGAACATAATACATATCATAAGACTGAAGCATGTGATAGTTGCACATACTTACACGTTGCATGGATTGTAGAATACTTGTTTTTCATGGAGCAAGTAGGCCTAGCCAGTGACAGTATAATTCAAGCATGTGTACATGCTGCAGGATTCCTTCCTCGATCCATGCTGCCAAGCAATTACATACATTCACAAAGAATACGATCTATGGGTTAAGCATAGAGCAATGACTCACCTCAGACTAGACGCAGTATATAGTATGCAGTTCCTTGTGAAGTCGTAGGTCAAATCCAATCTTTGGATCTGTCGAAGTGGGCGAGACACAAGCTACAATCATTCACAATGGACAAAAATAATAGTGTACACGTATACGTGTAGGTGTATACATGTACATGTACGTGCGCTACACATTCAGCACCAACTCCTATAGTGGTTGTGTAGTCGCTGGTTCCGTCCATTCTTGCAATATAAAAAGCATTGTACTGGCCCTTCCGCCTGTGACGTCGTGCCAATGGGCATAAGGCCTGCACCCTGAATTCCCGTGGACATGATGCGCAAAATGCCACAACAAAAAGTCTTTAAAAAATACTCAGAACTTGCACTAGGGGGGTTTGCACTAGGGGGCCGCACAGAAATGAATGATGATCAACATGTCATTTTTCATTTTCATTTCAGTTTTTGGTGGGTTGACCATTGACTTTTCGCGAAATTCTCACCCAAAGAAGACGACCCCCAGTAAGGTTTCTCAAAGCGGAAAATGATCTTGATGAAAACGATCCCTTCATATCATGGTTTAATAGCGCCACTTTCGTGCCCAAATTTATGCATCCAAACTGCGGCCCGGAATTGGAAGCCTAATTGCCCAATTCTGTTGCTCTCAGAACTCTCTTATAATTATATAGAATAATTTAAGTGTATTAGTTTTCTTTATGAGCTCGGAGGATGGATTTTTTAAAACCTATTTACACAGTTGTATACCCATCAGCTCGTGATGGAGTATGATGTACATGTATACTCGCACATTACTTCTAAACCACCGATAATAAATAATTTGCTTGAAGTTGGAATAACTAGACCATTTAATGGGTCATTATGAATAAAACTGACAAATGTTAGGAAGTAAATATAAGCAAAAAGTATAAAAGCATTTACTTTGGAGTAAACGCATTAAGGAAAAGCCGATGCTTAGACCACGAATAATACATTTCTGTATACTGTTCAGCATTCACTACCGCAGTAAAGGAGCAAATACTTCTTACTGTTGGAGTTGTGCACGGACGAATGGTCGTCAACAATACTGTGTCGTTTGTGGGTATCTGGCACTGCATGTTATCCGAAAGGTGATGCGGTAAGAATGCTGCTGCAGACAATATCGCCAGTTGCAGAATGCAGACAGTAAACTTTTATGAACATTGTAAAGCTCCACCGTGTCCTGTATACGAAGTCACAGTTGCATACAAATAGGCACTGTGTTTATTGCCTTTATTTGAAAAACCGCTGAACCAAATCCGATGGAAGTTTACAGAAAATAGTACATTAAATATGCTTCACAATTTAATAGGTATGTCACAAAAGTAGAACTCACATTTCATTTTTTTTCTCGAATTCTGTATGCTATTTAACCATGAGAGGACCATTTTGGGACACCCTTTATAATAGGCTACTCTTGGCGCATGGTCGGGAGGGATTATATAGCTATAACGTTAAAAAGGCGCATTATTGATACAGGCAGATTAAATCCGCGCAATAATCTTGCGGAGATAACTGTTGTAGCGGATATTGGTTCTTGTTGGTTCATGTCCTAAATACTCCGCGTGGGAGTTTACGTGTCACTGGGTTCTTTTACGTGCATTGGATTACACAACACACGGGACCTACGGCTTTACGTCCCATCCGAAGGACGAAGCAATAATGGTTAAGTGCCTTGCTCAAGGGCACAAGTGTCCACCCGGCGGGCTCGAACCCACGCCACTGTTGCCTCTGAAACACCAGAGCATCAGTCCGGTATTCTTTAGGCCATGACACTCCCATAAGTGGGATTTTAAGAGAGTTAGTTATCTATGGGGCAGGGGAATGGGGGATCCAGATTTTCAAACAGAAATGAATAAGTTGTGTGTATATATGTAGCGGTACGCCAGTAAGGAGGTCCGCTCAAATGATTAGATTTAAGGACGCCAAGGACAAATCAAGACAAACAGAAACAAATCAAAGTCGGAGTCAAATTATGCTTGGTCTCATGAACTTGTTCACAAAAATCGATTACAATAGTTTAAATCAACACATGATCTCAATTTGAACTCACAAAAACAACTGTTACAAAAAGTATTGATAAGATGATAGATTCAGTTTCTAGCTCTATAAATTGTGACACAGTTGCCAATGATAAAATATATTAAATCACAAAGGTTGTATTTCTAAAGTTCCCAGATTCAAAGTGAGGTTCCTAAGATTCACCGGTTTTAATATTTTAATCAGGATCCCCGAAGTTCCCCGAACGCCTGGCAAGTGTACGGCTGTGTTGTGAACTAGGCCTCCATATTGCACCTGACATTAAACAGTCGTATGGCAATGATTCAACATGTGACACACGGTGATTAAAACTTTGAGATAACAAAGACTAATTCACCCCCAAAATCACTCCTTTCGTTAACATGAAATAAACTAACACCTAGCCCAGCGGTAGCAGAGAACTTGCATTATGACATTAGAATGTAAAGATAATACAAATTGTGCTCATTTAAAACTAAAATGTTGGTTTTCAAGCACAAGTTTTGTACACGATACTCACACTTTGGTGTGCAGGCAGAAAAGGGATGATATTCGCGCGTTCACGGCACTGAGTGCGCGTTTGTATACATTTTTCTGGGCTGTGCGCCAACTGTACGGTGCCTCGTATAGTAACGTCGACATTTTACTTATTGCTTCCCAGTGTTTAAACTGAAATCCAAAAACTTTGAAATTAAGGTGCCGTGTGAAAATCAGCCGCGGATTGGTTCATGAAAAGACTAACTGAATGACTAACCATCTTACAAACCGTTCAATCTGTCATCTGAGTTTACATGAATTCATTGAATAAACACATCGCGCAGCATGCGACGCTTGAGCAAAACGGTATGTATTCATAAACCTTGTTAGTAATCTGAACGTCAGCTCGTCTAAGTATCACCTGTCATCCACGGAGCAAACAAGTCTCCTGAATTAATCAGCGAAATTTGTTTATATGCATTAGACCGTGGCGAAATAGACCACATGTCAGCTGTGCACAAATCGATCTGTGGGGAAAAACACAACATTGCATTTATTGTTCGAGTTGAAAGGAATATTAAATTTTGAAACTTTTGCATACTATATTGTCTGCAAATCGATTTTATTCCTTTGTGGCAGAACCAGATGATCCGTTGCCAATTATGGAGTAACGGCCATAGGCTTTATTTTTATTATTATTGCATTCAACCCACTGATCTCAAAAAAAAAAATTGTTTTTTGGGTTTTTTTGCACATTTCGGATCAATCGAATCGGTAAGTCGCGTCAATTTTATGCATTAATGTTAAATAAAACTCAGCTGTTGGAATTGGTAAAGAGGCCCGCCGTCTCTATTAGATGTACCACTCTCATAACAATACTGTATTAAGCATATGTTATTGAACAGGATAAATTTTTCTTTAAAAATGATTTTAGCGGCATTCTACGTATAATTTAGTATTCATAAAAAATCGCATAAGGCCTACTTTAAATTGTAGATTGGGAGCTTGTTGATAGAGTCTGAAAGTACGCCATTTTGTCTTTGAACTTCCGGACCCATCCGCGACCCTTCTATATTAATTGGGCATTTTACACGGGGTTGCCCTTGCTATAATTTTTGAGAGATTTATTTCTAACCGTAATCACCCCGACAAACATTCATGTTGGAATTGTATCTTGGCATTCAACAAACAAATCAGTTGGAGATGGGTAACCTCGGCCCCCGCTCAATGTTGTCTCTCATGACGCGGTGTGCGCTCCATCAGCTGGAGAGAACACTTTTGACCGGGGGAGCGGGGTAGTGGGTGACCGTGGCAGGCTCAGGAAGAGTCCCAACCATTTTGGTCGGGATTGTAGGTCTCCTTGTTCGATCACGTACTGTTTTCACAGCGCGTACTTGCGTGAGAACGAATATGATAACGACACAAACATTTACCTACCTACATCCGATGGATTCTAGATTTAGTCGCGAGGGCTTGTTTGAAGATAGTTCTTATCAACGGTCATTTTAGATTTGTTTGTAAATGAGAATTAGTCCTTCACTAGTAAATTTTAAAAAAATTGCGTGTCCCAAAAGACATTTTAGTCTCCTATATAAGTTTCAGTTTTACCCAATGACCTTTCTTTGTACGAGTGCTCCGAGTTCCACTAGTCCACATATTTTCGGAAGTGAGAGGTCAATTCTTGGCACGATACTTCTCTTTCATGTCATACGATTTTCCTGTTTCCATAAATTGAGATGGGGGTCCGGTATGGTAGCGCGCCACCAGGGGTCAACTTTCAGGCTCTGTACAAAATTCGCTCGTACCCCCGCCCTGCAAACAGGACGCTGGGATACTCTGATGAATTCACGCTCTGATTGGTTGGATTTTGCGTGACCAGTGACCTGCGCGTCATCAAGGTCATGACTCTGCAAGGTTTGAAACGGCCGTTAAGACTGATTCATTACTCTTTTATTCCAGTTTAGAGATGTTTTTTCTCGTTGAAAAGCGTAATAATGTAGGAAATTCTGTAAAACTTATCTGTGTTGTAAATTTACAATTCCCGTCACTCGCTCAGGCTCCGTTTCGAATCACGAACGGTCGGATTGCATTATGCGACGCTCAAAATTTTGTCCACATGGTCCGCAATGAAACAGAAATCACATCCGGTATGGAATGTGCGCAATTCTATGGGAAGTTTTCGGATAGCATTTGCGCACATTGTCTAACTGCGGTCTTGAACAGCTGCAGCCAGATGCTTTATACATGTACATAAGTCATAGGTCACTTCCTTCACAAGATTCTGTGAAGCTCATCAGGTTGCAGACTAGTAAGTAAACGTCCATAGACCCCAATGGTAAATGCTCACACTTCAGAAATTCGGGGAAAATACCCACAACTCTCCAAGGTGTTCGGGACACACATCAAATTAAAGCTATAATTATTTCATCATCTCTCATTTTCTTTTCAATTTTCGGGGGCTTAACTGATGACTTTTAGGAGGAATTTCCATCCGAAGATGATCACCCCTGAAAATAGGTCCTGAATCCCATCGCCATGTTGAAAAATGATGCCTACACTCCATTGCAAAATAGAGCGCTTCAAGGGCCCCAATTTCATCCAAATTGAACGGAACTACAAGCTCACAGTCCTGTGCACGGCTTCTACCCATATTTGTTACAAACCCTCAAGTTCATGGCCCACAGCATGCTCAAATACTGAAGATTTTGAGGGCATGCAAATCGTGATTTGGCCGGCGTAGGCAACTTCGGAGCGATTTACTGGTCTGCAACCATCAGAGTATTCCAGCGTCCTGTTTGCAGGGCGGGGGGTACGAGCGAATGTACAAAATATTTTGCCCAAATCAAACAGCGCCCTCCTGGTTTTTGCCGCCAGCATTTGGAACCATTCCTTGTGTTGGAAATAAAAATCATCAAGTCTTCAAACCGTTTTTGGCTTCTCTCCACTTTCAGTAACGTTCTGTAGTCAATGACTATTGATTTTGAGCAATTGAGGGCGCTATTAAAGCTCCTCATTTGCAGATTTGGGGATGAAATTGAAGAAAAAAAGCTAAATAAAAAAAAAAAGGAAAGAAAACAGCCCCTTAAAAATTAGTTACCTTAAAAATAAATAAAACTACTCCCGCTGCCTTAATACACTTTATAATCTCCTTGGTCAAATTGACTCGAAATCTGAATCCAAATTTGCTCAGTCCTTTTCGGGGTAAAAAATGACGTTTTTATGACCTCCAAAAATGTCATTTTTTTACCCAGCAAAATGTCAAATTTGGATTCAGAGTCTGGGTCAATATGACCCAGGACTATTAGGCGAGGGTGTATTTCCCAACCTGCCCTGAAGTGTATGTTACTTAAAGTTATATAAAAGTCCGCTCAACGTTATTGATCAACAACACTCGTGTTATTGATTATCGATATTCAAAACACTTGGCTCTTCCATCGACAACACAGAAAACCATGCCTACTCGCAAAGTGACACAAAACACGGGCGCATAGCACGTGATCTGTTATAGGCGATCAGACCTATAACTGGACGAAGATCGATAAAATAGCGGTCCACTTTCAGCAGACAATACAAAGTGCAATCTTTGTGGGTACATTACTGCTTCTTGGTCTGAGGACCGGCAAGTCGTCAACTTCGACTGGCTACAAATAGATGCGATTCAAAGTCTCTATGAAATGTAGGCCTCTCCAAGAAAATTAGGTGTTCCTGGGAATAGTGTACCAAAGACTTGGATATTACGTTTTGCAAGTTTTCGATTAACAACAGCGATGAATGGGTATATCATGCGTCTTCTTGTATCGGTGAGTGTATAGTTTGCTCTGCGCTGACGCAGTTGGTTTGGCCATAGCATTACGTATTGTTACCAAAACATTTTTACATGTTACTCCTCATAGTTTTGTTTAATTCGGTTCAATTCTACTACTTAGTGTTTTACTTTTTCTTATCTATTCTTATGATTATTGCACATTATTCATTAAACTACTTTCAGAGATTGTCAGAAATTGTCACAAGACTGCCGTCATTTTGTTTAAACGGCAACAACCGTTGATCATTGCATTTTCTTTGACTTGCCTTTGATTTTGTTTCAAATGTTCTCATGCCTACAGATTCTGTGCCTCCAGATTGTCCGATCGCAAGGTAAAATTCTGACTTTTCAAAATAAATCACTTGTCCTAAGGTTGTACATAAAGGAGATGGTACACTTTTCGTGTACTGTATCCACCTTTCTGACAGGAAACGAAATGAAAGAATAAAATATTTCAATATCGAAGAACAGGTATTTCAAAGTATTATATTTTACTTCATTTATCAAAACTAATAGTTGAACGTACATTATGCTGCGGCATAATACCGAAGTCAATGCGACAACGATTTCTGAACCTTCAGCATGGCGAATATAAAATCGTCACAGGGACATTGCCCAAAAAAATTATTGTTCATGCAACTCGTTTAAGCAACCCGTAAAACTTGAGAATGAATCATGTGAAACGCTTTTTGCTCAAGAAAGATGTCCCAGAAAAATAGTTCACACATTATTATGTCGGATAGAAATCTATTATTCAGGTGCTTGTTAGCCAGTGTAAGTATTTTTGTTGTGTTTGTAAAATTCGGATGTCCCGAAAAGTTTAAGAGTTTGTCAGAATCTTGCATCGCACCACCGGCACTGAGGGCCTGCACGCATATGGCGCTACAACAAATCCACTGATAAAATTATCATCCACTAACTCAGCAAATCAGCTAGCGAATGATTACAGGCTGAGTCACAAAACAGCGGAACCCAAACCCCAAAATGTATTTCATATTAGAAAATATTTAGCACCAAAAATAATAACGACTGGAAAGCCAATGTCAGAAACTACTTTTAGATGAAAAATTTACTGAAATTGCTCAATCTGTTCAAACAATATAACCATTTTAACGCAATGACCCTAAAACATGTTTCGTTTCTGAAAAACCTACAACTTATTGCGTGTTCTGACTGTTTAGAACAACAAAGAAAATGACACAGAATACTTGTTTCAACAACTGTCAACAACTGTAGTACATGGCAATCTTCATTATCAACTCTGCTTAGGCAAACAATGCGATTTATAAAATCCCCTTTTTTTTCAAAAGACGGGCCTTCAAAACGACTTTGTTGAATATTTTATACCTATAAACTGAGGTTTTATCGGTGGTGATGTTGAAGACAACTGTGATGACGCTTCTTAAAATCGCATTTTTGACGAAAGAGGTTTTAGGGTCATTGTGTTTAAATGGTGATATACCTTAAACTGATTAAGCAATTTAAGTATTTTTTTCATCTAAAAGTAGTTTATAAAATTGGCTTTCCAGCCATCATTATTTTTGGTGCTACAATTGTTTTTAAATATGAAATATTTTTGGGAGGTTTGGGTTCCGCTTTTTTTTTTACTCACGCGGCCTGTATGTGCAATGCATGAAAAAAAAAACATTCGGGGCAAAACTTTAAAATAAAGTACGATCAGTGCATCTTTTATGTCCTCCAAGATCTCACTTCGCAAAGTAAAATCAATATCAAGATACGTGCAGCTGCACTTTCAAACGTAATCTATGTGGAGTCATTAACATTTAATGAAGTCCTTAACAAATAAGCAGCTGCAGCGCAGTGTTATGTTGACATCGATTTGCTAAATGTTTTCTACTTTCAAGGCCCTATGGGTTGTTGCAATTTTGCTTTGGGTTGCTACAATGTACTTTCGGTGTCTTTTTTGAGTTACACCCCGAAATTATATGAGGTTTTTTAACTTTTATTTTTCCATAGCAATTCAAAAGCAACACTGAGTTTTGATTGAGACATCGACCGCAAAAGGTCGTTTAGTTATGTAATAATACTTTAGAAATACAATGTTCAAACGAATTGCATCCTGACAACAATTCGCACAGGGTAGTCTGGTTCCCGCCCGTCTTTTGCAATTGTCTGCGGGACCGGGAACTCTGTGTTGTGCACAAATTAATGCAACCCAAAATAAAAGCTGTTTATTGGGGTGCAGACTTCCAAATTTTGGAACATTGTTAATAAACAAGTACTATAGTTTGGAAAACAAACGTTATTTGTTGAAAACATGCATGGACAGTCATCGTCAAAATATGAACAATATTAAAACATTTAACCGTGTTTTGGAGTAGTCACCAGCCCGTACTCGACCATAAACATCGCCGGTTTGTCTGATGCACCAGTCTCGCCATCAGTCGGCCCATCGGCCGCTCAACCCGAAGTGACGACCATCGATGGCAGATTCACGCTGTTCAGCCCAAGCGCGTCTGTAAACCCGTCTGGGGGTAAGTCTAGTCGATTTCTCTTCCGACTGGTCAAAGCAAAACGTAGAGGAACAATTTTCAACGGATGACTTGATTCGGAGCCAAAACAAGTGTTTAATGTCTACCACCAAATGAAAAACTTAATTGGTAACCTTTAAGGGAGTCGCATCAATAATGACTATATTTTAATTAACAATTTCATTTCTGTCTATCGGCAGTCGACGGCCAATGGTCTGCTTGGGGTGCGTGGCTACCGTGCACCCAATCATGTGCTGGGGGCATACGGGGAAGATTTCGTAAGTGCAACAACCCGCCCCCTTCGGGTGACGGATATAATTGCACGGGGTACGCTTTCCAGCAAGGCGCCTGCAATACGCATGCTTGCCCAGGTAAGCTAGATTCATTCTTTCTCATCAGCAGAACTATAGAAATGGAGGAATTTTCGCACAACCTAAATGCAACGTAAGGTTACATAAATATGCAAGCAGTTACAAAAATTTACAAGACCCCAAAATGAAGTTGACTCTACATTGCATTGCATAAAGGGCCCATGCAATGAAATTTTGTGCCCCATTTAACCTTACTTTCAATTTTTATTTTGTAATTTTCAAGAGTTTTTGATGCTTTTTGGTTTTTATGCAAATGAAAATTTGCACTTTCAGGAGCAAAACTATGATGTCATTTCAGGCAGAAACCTCAATGTTACATGATTACATCTATTTGGCAGCACCAAAAGTTGCAAGAATTTCGGATATTTTGCCGTTGTAAATGTTCTTCTCTTCGGTGATTCGTTGTGGTGTCAGTACATGGCAGTAAGCCAATGAGCAAAATTTTCCCACAATGTTTTCAATTAACACATTTTTGCGTTGACACAAAACCCCTAATCAGAATAATGTCTTCCTGAAAGGACATACTCGTTCTCAGTTGCCTGGAAAAGTACAATCTTAAAAGTATAAAGAAGTGCATTTTTCAATAAAAATTAACCCCAAAGGAAATATCCAATAGTTTTCACACAATTAAGAGGAGTAGAAAGTTGCAAATGTGTTCCTAAGAAAACTTCATTTCATGAATCCTTTAAAATCGATGTTGTTGACTTCTTTGTTTCGTTCTTATCATTGATTTGTTAACTTTACACGCTGTATGCTAGGCCTGAGACCTAATGACGTCACACTTTGTTTACATGTGTGCTTTTCTATGTGGTAGACTTCGTCTGGCGTCCCAACTTCGCTCCCATAGGAAAGTGCATTATACAAAGCCATTACATCATTTGGTCTTAGGTGTATTTAAAGAGGATCAACTTTAACCAGAGGATAATCCCCTCCTAGCCTATTTTATGAAACCTAGCAAATGTTACCTCCATTCAAACCTCACCTGTTTCTAGTCGATGGCGGCTGGACAGACTTCGGTAGCTGGGAGCCATGCAGCGTGTCCTGTGGTGGCGGTATCACCTATCGACGAAAGACTTGTACCAATCCCGCCCCAGCACACGGCGGAGCGGACTGCACGGGAATCGGTGTCGAAAACAGCACGTGCGGAAATAGCACTTGTCCAAGTGAGTACAACAAACATTACTAAGCCGTGATTTATATAGTATGACAGGGAAGATACAACACATTTTTGTGTGAGGTAGAAACTTCATCACTGCAGGTCTAAAATAATGGGTGCGACTAGAACTACTGTGTTATTTTGAAAAATATGCAGTACATGTATGCAACTTGCATTTTACACAGTTCACGGTGGCTGGGGTAGTTGGGGCGACTGGACACTCTGCAACACCGACTGCTACAAATACCGTTACAGAACCTGCGACAATCCCCCACCTGAACACGGTGGGGATGACTGCCCAGGGGAAGGCAGGAAGACTGGAGCCTGCAGTCTCGTGGATTGCCCAGGTGAGGTTCAATTTAGCCGGCCCCGCGCAAGCAGTGTACCACCGATTCGTAATAGTAAAAGCGCCACCAAGAGTTGTCCCAAAGATGCAACTTTTTGTTTAATTAGCCTATCAATATATGCATCCTGTGCCTGTATTGTTCACATATCCTCCAATGCAGCATCACTATAAAAACAGTAACGTACTCAAAAACACTATCAATGTTGTGGTTGTATTATTGACACACAGGAATAAAGCTAATCCATGTACATGGCGAGTCAAAAAGCAGAAACCCAAAAAGGCAAGTCAAAAAAAGCAGAGCCTAAAAACAAAGAAATCTATTTCATATATAATCAAAACTATGTAGCACCAAAATTAATTATGACTTGGAAGCCCATTCATTAAATTACTTTCAAGTGAGAAAATTACTTCAATTGCTCAAACGAAGTAAACCTAAAATCAGTTTCGTCCAAAAGAAACCACAATTTATTGTGTGTTCTGACGGTTTGGAACGATATAGATTTCGACCAACAAGCAGGGAAAATTCACGGTGTCACTCAGGTAGGGGCTCAAACACCAGATTCACACGTCGGCCTTGAATTCAAAACGGATCACAGAGGCGGAAGGCAAGGATACTTATGTTACGCCAGCCTGAATCCCTGACATATGTGAATAACACGGATGTACCTTTAAATGTCCTCTTCAGTTGACGGCAATTGGGGAGCATGGACTGAGCATTCCTGTGACAGTACATGCCGCGGCCGTAAGACCAGACGATGTGATGACCCACCGCCGTTACGAGGCGGCAAACCTTGTGAAGGAATCAGTGATGATTCCTACGGGCCGTGTAGAGGATTTGACTGCGTCAGGAACGGTAGGTATAGACGGCGTGCCATTATAAGGGGCTTGTGTTCTTAGGCAAGACACTTTACAGCAAGTGCATCAACCATTCACGAGTAGGGGATCAATGCGAAAAGATACCAGATTGCGTTGATCCCAACTGCTGTATAAACTGATCTCGTGTCTTCAAGAAGCGGAATTTGATTGAGAAATGATTTGAGATATTATAAATATTAATTGTATTAAAGAATTCTTTAATTGATTTTGCTCCTGAAGGTGAGTGGACGGAGTGGAGCCCGTGGAGTCCGTGTAGCCAGACCTGTGCCAGGGGAAACATGACCCGCAGCAGGACATGTACCAACCCAGCACCTCGGAACGGCGGCAAGCCCTGCCCTGCAGAGGATGATTCAGAACAGATCACGAGCTGCTTCAAGCAAACATGTCCAGGTATTTTTAATTTCCAAGACTGAATCTGGATTTTGTTCACCTAATGCAGCCGGTGCCGATTCTTGGCAAGTGTGGTCAAACCGCAACGGCGGTAGTGGGCACTATCAGTCCTAGGAAATTTGGCACTGCGATCCGAGAAATTCACAGAATACTTAAACTTTCTGCATTCAAGCTAATGCGTACAAGTTGGCATGCCCGAAATTTCTCGGTAAACAAATGGGAGGATTTCTTTCACTAGAGTTATTTTTTTCTCAAAGTATTTCAATCTAAAATTGGAGAAATTCTTCACCTTGAATTGTCAGGTCCCTAGTTTCACTTTTTAGAAATTAGAGAGCAAGCTCCCAAGAGCTAAGCCGGGATCTATCGCCGCATATTGCAGTCACCAATCACGGAGCCTCTGTTCTTCCTCTTGTAGTGCCTCTTGGCTACGTACGGAAGGTGACCCGCCAGGGAATGGACATCAACTTCGGCCTGATTCTAGGCGTGATCTTCGGCTCCATGGGTGGCTTCATCCTGATCCTACTCATCGTCCTCGGAATCCGAAAACATCAGCTGATCAAGAAACGCAACAAGCTCATAGTAGGTCACCCCGTTTACAGACATTTTAATTTCATTGCAACAAGTTTTGAAGACCATTTTACATTTTTGTTTAAATGTTCTACCCAGGTACAAAACACTTTTTAGGATTATTAAATGGTTTATATGATTAAAGAACTTCCACTCCTCGATTTTCGCGCAACATCGGTACATCCAAAGCGTAAATCTCCAAGCTTAAGATTTGTACATATTTCTGCTACAGTTGGCAGAACTTTTCTGCTTTCTTTGTTGGCAGCGCTAGCGCCATGAAATGTGCCCTTGGCTGTGACACTTTAATTCCATTTCTTTTTACACGTATAGGAAGAAAGAGAGAAGTCAAAACTGTATAAAGAAGCGGCAGACATGAGCATTATACCGGTGAGTGTTGTCAATCTATTATCACTCTTTCTTCGTTAAACTCTGCAGCTCACACTAAACTATTCACTCTGTTTCAAATTGAGGTTCAAAGAATTGTCAAATTCTCTCTCGAAGTCTCTTTTATTAAAAATCATGTTTGCTGAAAGGTTACATTCTGATGTCATTTTTTCGTCTCTCAGGAGGGCAAGAAGAGCGCGGATGCTAAACTGCGTCGTCAACAGCTCAAGGCGAAGTTGAAGAAGAACGGTCGCTTTGGAGAGACAGTTCCGCTGCTGGATTACGGGGTTGGCAAGAATTACCAAATCATGTCCTTGATACCTGTTTTCGACTGGCGTAGGCCTACCAACTTTATGTACTTTGTTTCGAGCAACTACATTGATGTAGTCGCTCCGGCTCCAAATTATTCAAACGTTAAATTTAATTTTATAGGCTTCGACTCTTCGGAATAATATAGTTTGGCGTGACACTAAAACGCTAGTGTGCCTTTTAATGAGTTAAAGAATGAGTCTTGTAAATAAAAATAAATAAAAAAAACCGGGGGGAACTGTATTTCTCATTTGAGAACAGCTTAGAAACGGAAGCAAAAAATACTTATACGTCCTGAATACAAAAAAAAGTTTATTTGTTTCTGCCTCTGAAACTCATGATCTGATTTGGCTTGTGTTTTATTACCTCCAAAGCTTGACACAGAGGATCGTGCCTTCTCTTCGATGTCGTCTCGCCCCGGTTCGGCTGTGTCTCGGCCCGGTTCGGCTGTCTCTCGCCCAGGTTCGGCGGTCTCCCGGCCTGGTTCGGCAGTTTCTCGCCCCGGTACGGCTACCTCGCGCCCCGGTACGGCTACCTCGCGCCCCGGTACAGCTTCCTCGCGCCCTGGCAGCGCGAGGCGCCGAGCCTCCACTCCGTCCCGGCCCGGGACCGCATCATCTAAACCCCCACACACCGAGTCCAATCGTAGAAGCAGCGACACGGCCGTGCCTCGTACACCAGACATCGCTGTCTCAATATCAGAGACCGGCGTAGTGACCAACCAGTTACCGACAACAGCCGGGAAGGACGCTGCGTCTGCGAAGCTCAAGCCGGCCGAGCCAACACAGCCAGCCACGACACAACGTGTCTCAATGCTTCGTACTCCAAGGCCTGAGAGTACGCGTCCGGATACGTCATTGAGAGTTGATACACCAATGATGATGGCTGGTTTGAAACAGGTAAATCAACATTATGTCAAGTTGATAGACTTGGAATTATGGCATCTGTTGCTTTATCAGATTCGAACCAACAAGCTCGGTGGTTGAGTGCTAAGAAGTCTGAACCAGTAAGCTGGTCGAGGGTTCGAGTCCCATCCGATGATCCATGTCAGCTTGTTATTTTTCTCGCAAGCCTTAGATAGCACTGGATATACAGTTCTTATTTAATGTCGGTATTTTTGGTATAATATTGGTAATTTCCTTGCGTGTAGCTTGACGCTCAGCTACAGGAGATGGCTGGCTGTCAAGTGGAGCACAGTAAAGCGGCAGGTGCTGACGGAGGCTTCGGAGGTATCGGTCAGCTCATGGGAGATGCTGGCGGTGCAGTAGCGGCTGGAAACACCGAGGCCGCCCTAGCAGCTCTGGCACGAGAGGCCCTGGTCACTCAAAACAACACAGGTAAGAATAATATTGTAGTAAAACGTCTTGCCCAAGAACACAGGCACCGGGTTCCCGTCAGGGTTTGAACCCGTATTCTATCGCACATTATGAGTCATCCATTGGATCACAGCGTGAGCTCGATAAAATCTCCTTAACCTGTTTAACAGGTAAATCGTCAGGAGGAGGTCTAGCCAATCTGGACCAAGCTATGCAAGGGAAGAAGCCAACCAACCAGCCTCCGACTTCCGTGGCCACAGGTGGCGCCAGATCCTTGAACGAAGCCATGACGGGTACTAAAGGCGCCCGGGTCAAGCAGTTTGCGCAACCACAGGCCGCTGCTGGTGAGTAAAATTGCTCATGGACATCAGAATTTTCCAAAGGATCAATGAAAAGAAGTAGGCCTATACCCGGTTACTATTTGTATGAAGGGATTTTATGGGGGAGATTTAAGTTCAATGAGAGCTTCAATGACACCGTAGTTTTGCAAAGGTATTAGACATTACAATGAGTAAGGTTATTAATTAAGTGAGGAACATTTCGTCTGCCACAGGAGGTATGACAATGACACAAGCCACAGCCGGGAAGGGAGCTCAGCAACCTCCAACCCAGCCGCAGAGAGGCCCAGCAGCAGGTGTGACGGTCCAGCAAGCAATGTCTGGTAAAACTGGGGCCCAGGGTGGGCACGCCCAGCAGGTCTCGCCCCGGGGTGGGGTGACTATGGAGCAGGCACTGACTGGCGGGAAGGCGGCGGGTAACTCACCAAGGGGCGCCAGCGGAATCACTGTGGAACAAGCCATGGCGGGCAAGCAAGGGGCACAGCCGCCGACGGGGGCGAAACCCAAATCCCCTCGCGGAGCGATATCCATGGAACAAGCGACGGCTGGGAAAGGAGCTCAAGCGGCTGGAGGAGGAGGCTACAAGACACTAGAGCAAGCTGCATCAGGGAAAGGCAAAGGCGCTACAGTTCCAAGATCACAGAACAAGCCTGCTCTCCAACGGGAGGTAAAAAATCACCAGTGTAGTCTTTCTTCATGTCTGAAACTTTAACCTCTGTAGCTCTGATATCCTTTAATTCTGTATAGTTCTGCGATTTCAGGTCCACACTGCTGCCACTGAATTTCCTGTACTTGTGTTTATCACTGCAGAAATCTGAAGTCGACGAGATCAACGAGAATTTCTGGGAGGTTCCCAAAGAGAGCATCCAGTTGGTGTCTACCGTCGCCATGGGAACCTACGGGCCTGTCTGGCGGGGCAAGGCCTGGGATATCCACGGACGGGACGGAATGACGCTGGTAACCGTCAAGGAACTCAAACGTGAGTATAGTGGGCAAATGTCAACTATGAAGGATGTATCAAAATGATGGATTCACTATACTGAGACTGTGAGGCCTGTCAGTGTTGGTGTGTCTTTAAAAAAGTGGTTCATTGTCTTTCTTTTTTTGAAGTGGTCACATCTTGGTTTTTTTTTCTTCAAATTCAGAGCCTGTTAGCGGCGTGGTTAAGGCAGCCTTTATGAAAGAGTTAGAAGTGATGAAGTCACTTCAGAAGCATCCGTACGTAGTCAACCTGCTGGGCTGCTGCACCTTCTACGGTGAGTTCACATATCAGTATAATAGTATCCTGAAAAAACTGTTTCTGTTGCTGCTGTCAATCAGTATTTAGCAAACTGAACACTGTTTATGTAAACGAAAAGGAACAGAGACTTTTAAAAAGTACGTTGCAGCTGTTACAAATCTCTGATATAGTTAACAAATATTTTCAAACTTGTACCTATATACCTCCCTCTTGAAAACCGAACGTTTACCCGTACAAGGGTCACTGTCAAATCTAAACCGATGGGTGTTATGCAAAAGAAAGCCCAGTGGTTTGTTTTATTTTATTTCAGCCACATCCAACAGCGCAAGCGCCAATGACAGGATGAATAAATGGAGAGAAGACAATGAGAAGGAGTTACAGTTTTAGAGGTGGGAGGAAAAGCCCAGAAGAATATTCTAGAACCGCTACGCCAACCTAAAAAATATATTGGAAACATTTTTAATTCTTCAAAATGATATTTCCATGTTCTCAGTGCTATTATTACATGTACATGTACATGGACTCATATTGCATCAAACGTGTGGATTCCACTTCTGCGTTGGATTCGAACCAGCCATCAGTTGACATTATGGCATGGTCGTTGGTCGGGTTTATCCATAGGTTCAAATCCAACCTCAGTAATTGTATGAAGTCTTTTCTTATTGAAATTGGTAACTCTACACCCTAGATCCAGTTACCATGGTTTTTGAGTACGCCCCACACGGCTCTCTGCTGGATCACCTGAGGAAGAACCGCCCACATTCACCAGGAGGGAAAACGCCCTCATCGGGGGAAATGGTAACATTTGCCATGCAGGTTGCTAAGGGAATGGCTTACTTGAGCAGACAGAAGGTACGTGAATCGACAATTGTATGCCAAATTGAAAATGTACGTTTTTATAAAATTCACACTGGCCTGTGAGAGATGTCCGAGTATAACTGTTGGTCGTTTTTCTCTTTTGTAAGGTTGTTCATGGTGATCTGACGACCAGGAACATTCTTCTAGGCCAGAGAATGGTGTGCAAGGTATCCAACGCTACACGAGTCCGCAATGTCGTGGAGAATGTCGCCGAGGTACGAAACAAATGATAGCAGTTATGATTGAACGATTTGTTTGTATAAGACGTTGATAACACTGGTGACAATTATGAGGAAGATGACATCAGTGATACTGATTATGGCACTTAAGGAAATGACCATGACATTGACAACAATAATGGTGACACATGTGACAATGACGACACTGATGAAAGCGATGATAATAAGTGACAGGCTTACCCTTCTGTGTTTTTTTTCACTATGTAGGGCCGGCTAGGTATTCGATGGATGAGCCCCGAGTCTATCTGCGCCAGCGTGTACACGACAATGAGCGATATCTGGTCATTTGGTGTCCTGACCTGGGAGATTGTTACCTACGGTAATTGTTGATTATAAATTAAGTGCATTATTGAATGTTCATGAAGCAAAATTATACATTTTTTTTTATCACTATAGATGTGTTGGGGAAATCCGTGGAATTACCAGTGCTAGCCTAAATTCCATAAAAATTTGTGGGTACACTATAATCTTAGTTCCAACTTAAAAACAAAAAATATTATTATTATTATTATCATTACGTTTTATTTCTTTATTTTTTTATCAGGTTTATTTTCGTTAGTTATATTTTTAGAAGACGTACTTCCGCTAAAATTCTCCTTCAAAAACCTTGAAATAACTTTTAAAAGAATACAAAAAGGAGAGTCAAAGCAGAAATAAGATACAGCTGTTCAAGAAACAAACATGGAAAAAATCAATTTTTCTGTTTTTTATATCGAATTAATTCATGACAGGTTCCACTCCATATCCCGGAATGTCAGCTCGCGAAGTTAGCAACAGGTTGAAAGTCGGCCATCGTATGGAAAGACCAGCACACTGTTCACAGGAACTGTAAGTCGGTTTGAAGTTTTTTTGGCAAATAAGAAAACAAGTAGGGCAACTCAAAGCTTTGTACTAGCTAGGCCCGTTTCACTATTATCAGATCATAAAATAATATTTCACAACAGGTATGGGAACAAATACGGCAAGTGGTAAGACATCTGCACTAGAAAGAAGAAAGTCGTGGGTTCGAGTCCCACCCGAGTGATTTTTTTTTCAACTTTCACTCGGGAGGTAACACACTGAGTATACAGTGTTTATACGTAGGTGAAGGGCAAAACCTAGTTTGATTGATAAATACGGCCTATCAAAACGTGTCTTTTGCACACACACACACAAAACAGTAAAAAGAGCTTTTTTTCAGGGTGCTCGTACATTCAAACTAACTTGGATTTTTGTTTTACCACTAGATACTCTGTGATGCAAGCATGCTGGGACGACAACCCCAAGAAACGACCCTCATTCAGGACTCTTAGCCTCGATTTGGAGAAACTACTGACCAATGGCAAGACGGTATGTGCTCAAGCAATTGTATCGACAATCAAGTTCGCCTCGGGTGCTATGCGCCCCTCGGGTGTTCAAAACGTCATATCCCACATCACAGCAGCCAACAATTGTTTTGTACCTTGGAATCTGTGAATTTGATGCAAAAATCACGAAAACAAACAGCAGTAAACACAACAATCATGACAATCGAACGTCAACTCACATGCATGTCGCGTGCTCGAAACAGCTGATCGTCTGCTACTTCGCTGCTCCCACTCACATGTGAAAACGTGGTGAAAATAGCGTGGGTACCAATGATACAAGCGTTTCACATCGTATACGTACCGTACGTACAAAGTCATAGCACACTCACTGTAGATATCACGTGATCGTACTAACTAGGCCAATGAAAATACAGTTTTCAAGACAGAGGTATAACAATGAAAGTTATTTGCTTCCAATAACCAACCGATAGGCCTAGATAAAGTCCAAAAACACTTTCTCTTTTAGTAACTCATTTAAATTGTTGGACTACTTTGAAGCAACTTATCGTGAATATTTAATTAATGAGATGATGTCTCAAGTACATTCCAGCAAGACCTCACATTTTAAAGATTTATTAAAATATCTTGTAATTTATTTCTCCAAAGGATCATATTCACGCTACGAAGTACGACAAGACTAAGTACAAAGATCTGGATGACCTACGACCTCATACACCGGGAACTGTGAAATAAAAGGAATGAGAAAAAATCCTTCTTCATAACTCTTGTAATTTTATGTAAATAAAATGGCTATACATTAGGTTTAGATTAATTTGATGATGAAAACAATAGTTTAGCAGTTTGGCCGAACGAAGCTTCGTGATATCACTTGAACAAAGCATGCTACGACTAGAGTTTCATAAATGAAAAACAAACAATTTACTTATTGTACTTCAAATGTTTTATATATTTTAACAATTTGAAAATATAAAATTGTGTGGGTTTTTGTACAATTATTTTAGGAGCTAATTTAATGGTGATGGCTAAGAAAGAATTTACAGAAATATTTGTTTTTGATGTGACAAATGTCATGCAATTGTTGTCTCGACATGCACAAATTAAGAAAGTATTTATTTTTTACATTATTGATTGTGTGCAAAATTGAGTGAATATATATAATTTCGTTTGCAAATTATCGTATTGTGACATGGTCTTTTTAAAAAGGCAGCAATCGTGTTTTTCTAAGGCATTCCGTTTGATACCGCTGTAATATGTACATTGGTGAGAATTGTGCGTGATACATTTTAACCTGTACCTACGAGAATCACTGCGAAGTCACATGAAAGTCTCTAAAATAAGGGAAATCGGCATTTTAGGCAAATGCAGCCAATAAACACATTATTTGTAGTTATTAGAACATTGTGAAACTTCATCTCGGCAATGCAGGCTTAAAAAGGGAAACACAATATTTCTACCAAACTGTGATGGGTGATCTTGTTCTTTAAAATTCACATCTGTTTGATTACAAGAGAAAAAAAAACCTGTTCATTATTATATATTTATACATCGAAGGTATATCCAGAAATAAATCTACTACACATCTTAGAAAGTCTAAAATTTTGAACTATTTGACACTGCAGTCATCATTTTCCACGTGACAGAGTGATATGCTAGCCTTTTTGCAAGGCCACATTTGTCTGAGTTGTGAAAAGGCGAGTCGACTGGAGGAGAGACTACACACGCTGCTTGAGCCCCCTCACAAAGGCCTGTTGCACTTAATATTTACCTTTTCGGTGGGCGTGCCAGGATCACGGCTGGCCAGGTTTAACGCTCAATGTTTGTACTAAATGGAAGGTTTTGATTGTGTCTGTTGAGATTACTAGCGCTTTGTAGGCCCACCAAAATCAGAATTATGATCCCTGTTCATCATTCCTCGAAATCAGCGCAAAATAGTCTCTAGACCTCACAGGTACTATATCCTCATGTGTGGAGAGATGCTGCTGTAGTAACGTATAATTCTCAAGAACACACGTGTATCATTTTACCCCGGCAGTGTTCGAACCCATGTGTGGTACGTAAATTGAACGACGTAAGAATTGGACCACGGCGCTCCACAGAAAAAGGGTAAAACAGGCGGTAAAACAAGACGCAGACTTTCACTTTAGTCATGTGTTACTTCCAACGTAGCCGTGTTAATTGAGATGGGGTCTCCATCACCTACTTGATTTCTCCGCCATCGCTTCACCACCAGGTCCTTCAGTTGAGATCGGAATCGTTCATACATGAAGCAATAAACTACCGGGTTGACGAATGTACTACAGGCAGCCATGCATGTTAATAGACCAATCACATCAAAGCCTGGTTCTGATGCGACGACAACACCAAGATGAACAAATACCCCGAACAGATTGTAAAGCATTATCGGTGTCCAGCATACCAAAAACATAACACCAGTAAAAACTGATGTTATCAAGACGTTTTTCTTAGCTTTGCTCAAATGCCGACCATTCACTGGGTTGGCTAGTTTCCTAGTGAGCATGATCAGTATCCGTGCATAGGCGTAGCTCATGATGCTCACTGGTACCAAGAATTCAACTATGATGCCTGCCAGACTATACATGACATAAAATGAGACTGATTTCACGTAGAGGCATTGTC
Source organism: Patiria pectinifera (assembly GCA_029964075.1). Classification (NCBI taxonomy): domain Eukaryota; kingdom Metazoa; phylum Echinodermata; class Asteroidea; order Valvatida; family Asterinidae; genus Patiria; species Patiria pectinifera. The sequence goes on along the minus strand of CM057138.1, from coordinate 384,574 downwards.
CCTGATGCAGTTCTCGCAGTGTGACAGCTGCGGGCCAGCAGTAGATAGCACTGAGTGCCCAGGGAGTCGCTACAGCGTACTTCAGCCGGGACGCTGACCAGCTGCAACGATGTTTCACCGGGTAGCAGGTCGCTACAAACCGCTCCAGCGAAATGATAACAAGGCAGTAAGTTGAAGCCACGTAAGACCACCAAAGCAAGACGTCTGTCTCCAGAACTCGGCAGATCAGTTGATCCAACGCGTTGTCTTCTTGAGACAACGGGATGCTGGAATTCTTCACCACCCGGAGAAGAAGCAGCAGGAGTCCAGCGATGGAGTCAATGACTGACTGATGTAAGATGAGACGATTGGTGAAGGAGCTGAAGTATTGGCGTCTTGCAAGCATAACGATGATAACCAAAGCATTACTAAGCAAAGCCAGACAAACAATGACTATGTACACCACGGTAACTGCAGCAGACTGACTCAACTGGACCACAGATGACTCTCCAGCTGAGACATTGTTCAAGTTAACATCATCCTGGCCTCCGTAGTCCTCCATGATTCTCCAAGACGTATACCAAAAGTTTACAAATCAAAGAAGTTGTGAACCACAAGTTCGAATCTGCATGTCGATATACCACCGGACTCGAAGAAACAAAATGGCAGTACGCCGCACTTCAAGAAGCTCTATATACTGCTGATACGCCAGAAGATGATATTACGCTGACGTGACTCGTATAAAAACTGTCTGAGATAGCAAGCAAATAATAGCCAATCTTCTCCGTTTGTTGTGGAGCAGACAGATCGAGCCTAAGTGCTAAATGCACTGTCGCCTGCGCTACATTTAATTGGTTTATAATTAAAAGGCTGCATTGTTGCGCGATTGTTATGTAAAACTCATTCCATTAATGATTGCAGTTGCACTTAGGTGCTTAATGGTTAATGGTATACCTTTTATTATTAAGCACACAGAAAATGTAAAACTAAGAAAAACTACCAAACGTTTGCATTAGACCATTATCATGTTGCGGCCATGTTAATTTTTTTTTTTCATTCAAATCAACGTAACCGAAGCGAGGTGGAATGAAAAAATAGCCTGGTTCCCTTTTGCACGGAAACCCATTAACATTCAGCAACGTTATTGGATACGGGGAACATGACTGAAAATGGTGGCAACATATAGAGGGCTGACATGGTAGGCCTGCGCTTTTGTCAAGTTTGTAGTTCAGAACTTTCACATATCGCCATTAGTTTCTAAGTTTCTACGCAAGAATGAAATCACTAAATGCAGCCTCTGAATTCTAGTGTGCAAAGAGCCCATTACGTGTTAGTTAATTGAATGCAAACACATTTTGCAGCTCAAATACCGTTTAATCATAATGATACCAATTAAGACCATTTGGCTTTTGTGTTTGTTTGGCGATTAGCAACTTCCTTCCTAGCATCAAAGTGTAACCAATTTGCCTAACGGTAAAAAAAAACTGACCTAAGACAGAGTTTGTTCTTTGCGTGTTGACAAAAAAAGTGGTGACCAATTTGTGTAGCAAGCAATTGTGTAGCAAGAAGATCGAAGTTATTCCATGAACATTTACATTCGTGTTTTTTTTTGTCTTGTTCAAAACACATTGCTTCGGTCGTTTTATTTTCATTGTTTGACGATTTCTCATTCTACGAAATTTCAATTTGTTTAATGTAGTCATTGTAAATACGGTGGCCCATTTCAAAATATTTTCAATTTTCATTTTGCAATTTGTAAGGACATTTTGGTGCCTTTTTAGTTTTTACTCTGATGACAATTTACATATTCATGTGATGTCATTTTAGGCAGAATTTTAATATTTTGCTGTCGTTTCTTTGGATTCGTTGTTACTTCGGTACATGAATGTGTATATGCCAGCCGCCAGCAACCAACGTTTTCTCACAAACGTTTACAATGAGCACATTTTGGGTTCAAAATTTGAACCCATTAACTGAACAGTATCTTCCTGAAATGACATCACAGCAACAGCGCCCTCAGCTGTCAGGAAAAGCATGGGACAAGTTAAATGCTTACAGACATGCACTTTTCAATGAGATTTACCCGGGAAAAAAAAGGGTTTCAAGTGGAGCAATTAAAATTGCACAAAATATGTTCCCAATGTGAAATTCATGTTATGCGCCTGTAATACATAGCTTCCTGAGTGGGCTGCCCCCATAACGAGTGTGTTGTATGTGTTCCGAATAGTGAGGCATCCCCCTCAGTGTACTTGCGCTACACCAGTGGGTACAAGGGGGGGGGGGGTTCTATCAGGCTGGCGTTTAGATGGCATATTGATGTGAGCGAGGGCCAGTGCCCCTCCCTTCCCCGACCCCACCTCCACCCCTTATTTAGGCCTTTATTTCTTAGAAACACTTGGTTTCATTACCTGTTTTTTTTCTTCTTATTTTGGCGGGGGTATAATCTACCAACTGAAACAACACGAATATACGTTTACAAATACAATATACATGTACAGTACGATCTCCACTGAATTGATGTGCGGTCGCAGTACAGTCTCGCCGTGAATTATAAATAGCGCCCTCTTTTGATGAGTACTGGTCTGGTTTCAGCCTCACTTGTTTTTTGTAGTTGTAGTTGTACTTACACCCTCAATGCATTACGCAGCAGTGCAGTGAGATGTCAAATTAATTGTACGTGACATGTGAAAACACCGTCGATACTGGGAGATTGTGGTACAAATCTGTGTGAATTATTTGCCTGTTGTGCTCAAGATCTATGCCAGCCAGTTGCTTTTGATTGTCTGGTGGATCTGTTGTGCCGTTGAAAGGTAATGTATGCGAGATCTAATGAACTGATGTACAGTACATTGTCAGATTGTGGAACAAATGAGGTGCGTTTACTTGCCCAGCGTTGATTGCAAAATCAGTCTGTTCTTCACTGTTCATGCTGGTTGATTGATCATGTTGATACGTGAAATAATACGCGTAGTACTAGTACATGTATGATCATGGAGCTATAGCTCCATGGTATGATGTACTTCTACATGTAAAATGTACATTGTACATACATAGGTACTAGGCCTAAACACATTATTGACCTTATTGCAAATATCATTTGAGGGACAGAATATTGCATCCTGACGTCACATTTGGGGTCCCTTCTCCTGCCGGCCCGAAAAAAAAACTTTAAAAAGATTCATTACATTAATAAATAATACCGATATTGTTCTTCTATTTTTTTTCCTTTCTAGTAATAGGCCTATAGGCCCTAGAGACAGAAATATTAAAAAAATGTGAGGAAAAAATGTTGCAACCTGTCGCCACTTCAGCGATTGTGTACAAAGTCTATGGAGAGTCAAGAAAATTTTCTAAGTATTTCCTAACAAAATTGGAAATGTTTCTCAGTCCCAGATTCATGTCTTATCATCATTTTTGGAATGACTGACCTTCATTGAGATGATGGGCTATATGACGAAAAAAGTGGCGTCAGGTTGCAACATTTTTCCCCCTTCTTTTTAAACCTATCCCCCAAACTTACTAAACCCCATCTCTAACCTCCCAAAAATAAATGTCACCTCTTTTTAAACCTGTCGGGGGGTCAACATTTTTCGAGAATTGTGACGTCCGAGTGTTTAATCTTTCCTTTTTAAAATAGTGGATTGGTTAGAATAGCTGATATTTAGTGGATATTAAGCTGGCTAGATTGTACAGCGCCCTCTTTGACAATTATATTGGTTCAAGCCCGGCTATCCAATTTTCAATTTTTTTTCTCATCCCAAAAAAGAAAAAAATATTCTCCTTTTGTTATTTTGAATTGACTCTTACATTAGATTGCAGAGTATTTTCTTTGTCTGATTCTGTGGAGGATTTTGCACATGTGCAGAATGCCCCAAGTAAGTTTGCAAAGGTTACACTTCAAATTCAACATGTTAAGAAGATTAAACAAACCATAAAATAAAGTAACAAAATAATAAAATACTACAATCATAGGTGGTTTAGTGGTTATGGCATTTTTTGAGAAAATGTATACCATGTGTGGTGACTGTGTTTTGCATTATCTAACATAACTTTATAATGATGTTACATTTAATAAATTGCTTGATGGAATTTTGCATCAGAAATTGAAATTTAAAGTCAAATCTAGCCATTTGCTGGTGTAATTTTATGAGGTCATATAATTTAATGAGCATGTAATTGAATAAAACTGCATATATTATGTTACGGAATGGCAGAAGCGATATTACTATTCACAATTCCCTGACGCAAAGTTCCATCACATCAGATATGATTGTACATATCCACTGATTAGATTTTTTTGCATCATTTGCAGCTATCCAAAAAGTAACTGACATAATTATTGTTGAAAAGCATACTTGGTTTAAAGACAGTAATGGGACTAAACCTCCCTGTGAAATTATTTCCGGCAAGCTGTCATTTTGAAGAAATCAATGAAAGAAGGCCTTTCCAACAATGCATCTTTAGATGCATCGTTGGAAATTTGCATTAGTATTTTGTTTCTTTATTCAGCAAAGCACGCGCAAGCGTTGATTCGAGGCACACGCGCGCGGTTGCAATAATTCGTCGGTTCAGTGCGCGACATAGCGTAGCTGCAATCGGCTTAGTGAGAACGTGTCTCGGATGCTGAAAATATGCCCAATTGAATTGAAATCAAGATCCTAGAATATTGGGGTTTTTTTGGAATATGTAGCATTTACTGAGCTAAACATCATCAGGTTAGTTGTTCAGCACCCTTCTTTAGATTTTGAGCACTTTTGTTGCTTCAAACGAACATAATGCACAAATTACAAATGATGGAATCTACATTTAAGACATCAGCATTAAACGGGGGTGTTTTTGAGGGTAAGTTTCTTTAAAAAAAATCAATGCACCAAGAATAATTGCAAATTTTAGAACTTTTGCACATTAATTTCCCTATTCCAGGGTTCCGGAAGCACGCTACCAGGGGTGAACTTTCAGGCTGTTGACGAATTCAAATTACAGTTTGTAGTATTTGGACAATATATTTTGTGAATAAGATAACATTGAAATCATCCATGTACATGTACGTGTAGGCCTACACTGTCGGTAAGATGAAAGGTACATGCACCCTTGAACTTCTCGCAAGGTTAGCAGACAACATTGTGACAACCGTTGTTGTACATGTACTTTGCATACAATATGGTCGGTGTACAAACCTATTTCGTCTGCAGTTATTGTGATGATTTTGTTTGATATGCTAAAATATGGGTTCCATAATCAATGAAATCTGGCCTTTTCCCAGCCATATCATTGACTGCACTGTTTATAATGTCAAGTGATTAGCCAACAGTTGAATTCCTCAATTTACTCATGGAACCATAAAAAGATATACTTATATTAATTAGGGCTGTCCTGAATTTGTACCGAATACTCAAATATCATTTTATCAACCAAATATGCATAAAGCTTTTTGCCAGTTTGAATATTCAAAAACAAAAAAACTACGCACATACAGTACACACACGACTGTGCTGTTATTTTATCGCATAGTTGCGGTGCTTTATCCTCTCAGCAGTCATAAAATACTTACGGCAAAACACGCCAGCACCCCATATCGATTGCTGCACACAAATTTTAACTGGCAGAATCTTCGTGCAACTTTTTGCATTAGCAGTTTCGTATATCTAAATATTTGGTCAAATGCATTTCCGGGTAATTGAGTACTAAAATATTTGTACAGTGAACAGCCCTAAGATTGATCTTTTTTGTAATCACATATGTATATGAAATGATCGAAATTTCCCAAATAAAATAATTTAAACTAAATATTAAAAATTATACCTTCTAAAAAGTACATACATGTAATGTGGTCTTCCCCCAACTTTATTTAATACAAAGAACAAGGTCTATATTTATTTTACAAAAAAAATAAATGTAGTAACTTACACTTGGTCAAATTTTGATCATTTTGTTATTTTGTAACCACATGTATAAAATATGAAATGATGAAAATTTCCTAAATAAAATAATGTAAACTAAATTTTAGATATGATACCTTCTAAAAAAAAGTACATATAACGTTGTCTTCCTCCAACTTTATGTAATACAAAAAATAAGGATGTCTATATTAAATTTGTAAAAAAAAATGATTTAGCAACGTGTACTTCGTCAAATTTCAGAAAAATATAATTTGCAGGTATAGATTTGTCATTGACCTGCAACATCTGTTGTATATATTGCAGACAATTTTATTGCATGTGATATTTCAATTGCTTATATATTGGAACAGGCAACAGGCTGCTTTTATATTGTAAAGCGTTTTGCAAAGGTTTACTTATATATTAGTGGACTCCCATATTTAGTTGCTTTTTCAGTGTGCTCACTTCATCACACAAAAACAGGATTTGTTTCTGTTCAGCAAAATCAAGAAAATAAAAAAGCTTATCCCGTCAGCCAGACAAAATTATAATTTGGACCATCAACGAAGACCTCGGGCTGTGTTGCCATGACAACTGCTTCATTAAAGATGCAAATTATTGACTGATTAAATATGGTGCGTGAAATGTTTGCTTAAAGGTGTTTCTGATTGTTAATCAAGAAAAGTCAGTCCACTGTTGCCTAGCAACAGCTTCAAAGCTGAGTTGCTCATGAACAAAATAATTGGAGGATGTGTCTGGGGATGGTTGTCTGTGAAGTCATTATTTCTATGGAAGGTTATTTTCCTCTGTCAGACTTGCAGGATATTTGTTACCATGGTGACTGTTGAAATTGACTGGTTATCAGATTGGGTGACTGAATTTGCATAATTGTATGGTATTAAAATAGCATAAACAGCTGTCTACATCTAGTGATATTAACAGTCGTGAGTCTCGTGCCTGCATTATAAAAATATAAAATTTATTTCATGCATTTGTGCATACACAATGTGCACATGTATATGTGCATCAACATTACAGATACATGTCATGTACTTAGCCAACAAAAAACTTTGTGCAATATTCGCATTTTTTTTTTGTACTTTCAAGTGTGTGATTTTTTTGAAGAAAACATTTATTGTAGAAATGTGTAATTGTCATTAGGTTTTTTAGTACTGCCCTATTTTCTTTAAATGTAGAGTAGATCATTTGCAGCTATCCTAAAAGTAACTGACAAAATTATTCTTGAAAACTTACTTGGTTTAAAGATACGGTAGTAATGGCACGAAACTCCCTGTGAAATTATTCTTTCTGGCATGCTGTCATGATGAAGAAAACATTGAAAGAATGCGTCAAGTGACGCATTTTGCAAAGTTCCATTAGTAGTTGGTTTGTAATTTGGCGAATCCATGAATGGGTGCGCGCGCAAGCGTTGACACGACACACACGCGTGCGCAGTTGCTATTATTTGTCAGTTAAGTGTGTGACATTGTGTAGCTGCAATCGGCTGAATGAGAACATGTCCAGGATACTGATTTCAAGCGCAATTCAAAACATGACTCCGCAAATTTTGAATTGAAACCGAGATCCTAAAATATTGTTTTCTCAGAATATTCAGCATTCGCAGAGCTAAAACTTCATCAGGTTAGTTGTTAAGCACCGACTTTATATTTTGAGCACAATTGTTGCTTCAAACGAAATGATATTTTTTGATAATTTGTAATCATGTGAATACTGAATAGTTACTGTTAAAATTGAAACTGATACGAAAAGTGAACCGTGCAATCTTAAATCACTCATAGTATTTATCATTTTTTGTTTACTAGTGCAGCACCTGTGCCAGCCAAGATGGCAGATCTCCAAGCCGCGCTTGAGTTTGCTGTTGAACTCACCAAGTTTCACAACATTGACTTATTCCAAAGAGGGTAAGCTGCTTACAATTGTACCATTTGTTCTATAGAGCAAGGGAGTGCTGTGGTCCAATAGTTACTGTGTTTGACTCGTGCGTGGGTTCGAAGGTGTTTATGTTCTTGGGCAAGACACTTTACTATAATTGCCTCTGTCCACTCAGGAGTATAAATTTCAGGGATTATCACTGATTGAATTGTTAATTTGTAATTTGCAGCTATTATCACGTGCGATGTTCCATCAACGGGGGCCCAAAGACAACGCTGAAATCGGAGGCCACTATCATCAAACCAGCTGGTAAGTTTTTACTGAATCCATGCTTGAACAAGCCTTTTAAAAAATAAACGTCAAAGCTGCTGGGTCTGCTGTCTTTTTCCCATTTCCAGTCATTGCCACAACTCATCATCCAAAACTCATCGACTACAACTCATCACCTAACCCATAGATGCTGTCTCTTGATTGGCCAGCAACATGTCACATGTTATTTATAAGTCGTTCTGGTAAAATGAGACGGAATGGAGAAAAAAGCAAATGGGGTTTATTTTTTTCTGATTTTTAGATTGTTGATATTTGTAATCTTTGATATGTCTACTATGCATATTTCAAAGAAATAGTTTAACAATCGTGGAATAATGGATTTTTTTAAAGAAAAAAACAATTGGCTTCTTTCATTTTCATAATTACGAAACTCGAAAGTTTGAAAGCCTTTTTTCTCAGTATTTTAATTTTTAGACATGTCGATAAATACAAACTTCAAACAGCCATAATTTGTGAACTGAATGCCCAATTGAAACCCAACAACCTGTAATTTTTTGGAAAATAAATATTCACTTTCCTAATACCGAAAAACCCTCATTTCGACCTCTTCTCAGTTCCGTCTCATTTTGCCAGAACACTTCATATTGGCCATTACAATTTCACCTTTCACAGCCAAAAGCAATACCATGCTAAGGGACCGTGACCATTCAGCCCTGGTATGAAAAGGGCCCTCCGTTCCCCCGTCCGGTCCAGAGCCAGTCCGGTCTTCAGCCCAGTCTCGTCCGGTACATGGTCCTGTCTGACCAGAAGTTTTGAAGTCAGTCAGGCGCATCAATTTATTGCCCTTCAGAGAACCTCCAGAGCAGAACAATAGCAGACTTACTGGATTAAAGATAAAATCCTTCCAAACGCCTTGGTAATTTACGGTCCCATTGCGCGCGAAACCGCATGGCAGGGGTTTTGATCTGTGCCGACAAAAGTGTTCTATTGTTTCGCGCTGAGAGATAAAAAACCACAAGCAGGTTTCTTCTGGGATATATTACATGTGTCAATACTTGCAAACAATAGACACCAGGATAGAGGAGTTCCTGATTAGCAACCGGACCAGCTCCTGGGCCGGTAGCTGGGACGGTGCGAAAGGACTTCTTGGGAGGGGACGAGCTTACCGGGGGGCCCTTTTCATACCGGGGCTGAATGGTCCCGGTCCCTAACCTTGCTCTGAAAAGCTTGACACGTAAATCAGTGCGGCATGCAATTATTCCCTGCCGTGGAGCTCTTACATAGCGCCCTCTTGGGGTTTGTTCCTTTTTCAGAGGGTTCCAACAATCTGTCGGCCTACACCTGTAAGAATGTGGGCGTGTCCAGAACGTTCCCTATCTTATATAAACGGGAGGAGGTGGATCTTAAAGATGTGACGCTGTTCAAGGTTTACCTGCTTGTGGACAGCCACAAGGTAGCTATCTTCTCAATATTATAAAAAAAATATGAAAATAAAGATGTACTTTCTGTGTAATTTTCGAGTTTCACCATGAATAAATTGATGTCTTTTTTTAAATTGCCATTTTCTAGCAATATATTAACCCTAACCTTCCCAAGTGCTTCCAAATCCTCTTAGCAAAATGGAGGATTTCGCAGGATTGAGGTTGTACGGCAAAAGTGTGTTGCTGATTTTGGAGGATGCACTGTGTCAAGGTCTTGGGCCAGACCTTGTGTTGTTTATGCTCAGCTATGCATAAATTTTGCCTAGATTAGACTTGAAATCCTCCGCATTGCTCCAGGATGTCACTGGCTCTGCCTCAACATATTGACAGTGATTGCTGGAGGATTTTGCAGGATTGAGGCAGTGGTCACCCCTCCAAGGACCACATTCAAGAAATAACGGAGGATTTTGCAGGATTGAGGCTGTATGCTATTTCTACACAGAGGCAGTTGGAGGATTTTGCAGGATTGAGGTTGCATCCTGGCAAAAATGCCTAGGGAGGCAGGGTTAATTCACTTTTGAATGATACATCGATCACAAAATATTGGCCCATGTTTAGTTATGGAATAATTTTGAATTATTTGAAGCCTGACAATTGTTCAGGTCTGTTGTTATTAATTACAAGTTTGTAACTACCACTAATTTTTTCTCCTTATTTTAGATCGAGGAATCGCTGCATGAAGCCAGTATTCTACTGAGTGTGGACCTGCATTTCTCAGGCAGTGAAGAACCGTGAGTTTTTTTTTCCTTTCGCTCAGATTATGACCTTGACGATGTAAGATGTTGACTAGTTTGGAGAGCCCAGTAGGTGGAACACGACACGTGTATAGTCTGAAGTAAGCACAACTTATTTTATTCTGAACGTGCACAAAGCCATAGCGTCTGTTCATGAACGTTGGGTGTCATCGCCAATGCATTTGAATATCTCTCTCAGTGGTCTCCCCCAACTCTCCCTTTCTTACCGTTGAGGGCGTACGTGTGCACGGAGCCCATGGCAACATCACGGAAGTTTTCACATCTGATCTCACTTTCTGCAACTATTCTTAACAGGCCAGGCACGCCAGAATCCATGGAGGCCATCAGCTCACGAACTCTCAAGCTGAACATCAATGGTTCGGACGGTCTGCATAGCCATGTGCCTCTCCTGTTCGACTACTTCCACCTATCAGCGGTGTCGTTAACAGTCCATGGGTCATTATTGGGACTTCATCAGGCAACATTTAGGTGCGTATCCGACCCCCAATTTCATCGATGTAA